>JAHREE010150349.1:10403-21268 GCA_033628505.1 Tringa tobata | reverse complement strand
CGGGAGGCACGGTAGAAAGGGGTGGAGCCGTGAAGCCGCTGCGGGTGCTGCCATCTTTGTGGCGCAAATGGTGTTCTGGGAGGCAGAGGTCTCGCGAGAGGGTAGGCCGGCCGGCGCGCGAGTGGCCCCCTGCAGTACCGCACAAGATGGCGGCCGCAGCCGTTGCGGCGGCGGCGGCAGCTGCAGCCACGGCGGCGGCAGCGGCCACCACCCCTGCGGCGGCAGTGGCGGCAGCGGGTCCCTCGGTGGGCGTGGGGCGTGGGAGCAGCGCGGGCACCACGCGCGGCTTCTACTTCAACACAGTGCTGTCGCTGGCGCGGTCTCTGGCGGTGCAGAGCCCGGCGCCGCTGGAGAAGGTGAGGGGCCGTAGGGGCGTCACGCGTGGGAGTCGCGTGTGTGTGGGGCGAGGGGTGTCACGCTTCACGCGACCTCAGGCTGCGTGGAACGGTCGGGGTCGTGGGCGCGGCGGCGGGGCTGGGGCCCTGCCTGGGGAGAGTGTCCCTGCCGCCTAGGAGCAGAGGGGACGGGTCGCGGCCTTCTGTGAGGGGGGTGTGTCTGGATTGCCTCGCTCGAGCCTGTCGTGCGTGGGAAGTGGGGTTTTTTGCCGCGTCCTCGCGTGGTTGTGTCCCCGCTGTGTCCGCCCGCGCCCGGGAGATGCCGCCCTGCTCCGTGGGCGTGGCAGTCCCGCGGCCGTGAGACGGGGGCTGTCGGGCCCGCCGGACGCCAGCCCGGCCCGTCGCGGCCCGAGAGTACCGTGGTGGCCGCGGAACAGCTTCAAGAACGCGGGCCCTCAACGGCGGCGGCGCGTCCCGGGGGTGTGTGTAAACAGGGTCTTGGAGGCGTCATTAGTCTCAGCCTAATTAGGGCTGGTTGCTTTACTCCGCGCATCTGGTTAAATCTAAGTGATGCGTGATCAAGGTAAGAATCTGCTGGATGCAAAACCGAGACGGGGGGTTCGTCTGGGTGGTGGGGAGGGGAGGATAGTGGAGGGCAGGTGGGCAGCCCGGTGTTGCCGAGGTGGCACGAAGAGACTGAACTTCTGAATTGCTCATCCAATAATGAAAGAAAGATAACTAAATTCTTGAAAAGTACGGCTCTGTGCTGAGGAAAATTACAGTGCATGGCTTGTTTCTGGCTAGCTTTTGCAGACTCCTTAGTTCTTGTTCTGGAAAACTACCGTTGGTCTGACAACCAACAGTGAATAATTTTTTTAAGCCTTGCTGTTGATTCGCTAATATCCTGGGGTATGTTTTGTTTGTTTGTTTTGGGTTTGTGGGTTTTGTTTGGTTTTGTTTGTTTGTTTAACAGACTACAGTAGGAATTAAGTGATATTAGCAGTTGTCCTGCTAATTTGAGTTTTTGAGTTTTTGAGTTTCAGTGGCCAGTCCAGCCCAAACCATGACAGCAGTTCATATCTAGTTGAAGTTTTTCATTCGTGTTATTGTAAATGTTAACCTGGCATGGGACATATGCATCAGAATCATATTTCCTCTGCTGTATTTTATGTTGAACAAGAGGAGTATTTGTGTTGTAGTAAGGTCTTTTGATTATGAAGCCTGGCAGTTTAAGGACCAAAATCTTAAATTCCAGTGAGCATTCAGTAAATTCTAATTCTCTAGGGAAATAGTTTCTTGGTTTAGAATTTTCAAGGCGTCGTGTTTACAGAGTTATCTAAATAGGAAGTAACTTGACATGCAAGCATAGGTTATTCAAACATACGTGTTTATAAACAGTCCTTTTTAGGCAATATTTATTAACATCAATGAGACTTATAGAAAGATAGTATGCTTGTTGCATTTTCCCTTTCTTATCAGTTTCATAGGAAAACTAAGCATTTGGGAGATTTGTTGGTTTCTTTAGATGTGTGCTTGCTGTATATGGAGTGAAACAGTAGGGAAATAGTGGGAAAATGATTGTTCTGGTAACTTAATCTGTTATGTTTGAGCAAAGGTCATACTCAGCTAGGTAATAGTTTATTGTTCAGTGGTGTATATGAGGAAGCATTGGTCTAGCTGTAACCAAAGCTCCATCCATCTGTTTTTTGTTTGCAGGAATTGAGTAAATCTATATGCCTGCTGCATATTTCTTGTATATCCAAAAAGCACAATGAATTAGTGGAAGGAAGTCTTCTATCAGGGATGCAGGAATGAGCTCAGTAAATGAGATGCTCTGAAAAGTTTCTGAAACTTTTTTGAAATGTGAACCCCCCCAACCAAGCAGCTTGATCAAGTGTTGAAAAAAACTTTTAAATTGACCTGTGTTGTGGTAAAAATGTTTGACATCTGCTTGAGATTTTTCTGTCTTTTTCTAGTATCTGTCATGCATCACTCTTTCCTAGCCCTTCAATGCTCTCATGAAAATTGATGACTAAAAGAGTGCAATGGGGCCATCTGTCTGTCTTCCAGGAAATGGAAAGACTACTGTCCACTTCAGACACAGTAGGTCTGAATGAGTTTTGACAGTCACAGCCTGTCATCTTGTTTCTCTGCTGTGAAAATATTTGCAATTGTATTAGTGCTCTCCAGGCCTGTTTCTTGGTGTGCTCTGGGACACAGACATGATGGCAAGCTCTGCTCCATGGAAGAGAAGCTGTCAACTATTTGCACTGCTTTCCTGAAGTCTACTGGTGGATTTTTGACAGACAATTTTAACACATGTACCGTTGTTCCCTTGGATTCTTTTGACACTTACGATCTTGTTCCACTGATCGGTTGCTCTGCTGTTTTTCAGGTACAAAAACTCCTCTGTATGTGTCCAGTGGATTTCCATGGGATTTTCCAGTTAGATGAACGTCGCAGAGATGCTGTTATTGCATTAGGAATCTTCCTAATTGAATCTGACCTTCAGGTATTTTTCCCATTTAGGCTAACTCTGTTTAACTTGAAAGATTTTTGATTAGTTCAAATGTAGTTGTTCAGTGAATGAAAAGTTGGTATTTACTATCCAAAGAAATAAAATAAAAGATCAGAGATAATAGATAGATGCAGGCGGGAGAGCGCAAGGAAACGAGGACAGTACTGAGGAGTGTGATAAAACAGCAGTCATGGCACTGCCACAGCCAAACTGCTGTCCTGTTTTTTGGTCATCGTAGTGTAAGGAGACAAAGGAAAAGCTATTCAGGAGGGTTTGCTCAAACCATGTGTGTCATCGGGTGTTCTTCCCCACATGCTTCTGAATGACAAGTATGTTCCAACGTACTCATGAACATTAGGTTTGCAATAGGCCTTTTCATGGCTGGCACTAGCCAGGTTAAAAAGACAAAGAGTGCATATAGGCTGCATTATACACCAACTTCCCTGATGTGCTGTCAGCCTGTTTAGGACAAGCTAGTTCACTTCCCTTTCAGCTCTGGGCCTGGCACTCTTTCGTGCAGTGGAAAGGAAGGATATACCGAGTCTTAGGTCCAAAGTCGTTAGACCTCACTTTAAGTCATTTAATGTTGCTAGGGTTTGCATCAAGCATGAATTTCCTATTTACTGTCTATTTACTGTAATATAGCTGGCATGCATATTATTGTTGTCCTTTTTGCATTTTTTTATAGTATGAAGTTTAAATAAGGCAGCTGTATTCGTATTTCTTAGCATTTTTATGATGTTTTCAAAGCCAGTGGTTAGTATTAATTAACCCAACTCTATGAGGAAGGAAAGCGCTATTCTTTGATTTGCTGATTAGGAAGCTGAAGCGTTACACAGATGTGTGAAGTGACTTGTGCCATGGGATGGATCCCATGTACTGAATTGGGACTGGCACTGAATTTTGAGGTGCCTTACATTATTTTGCAACCTTGCTGTAAACTAATAAATTGTTTGGTGTAAATTACTCTTCTAGATATTTTTTTACAGAGAATGAACTGTTGCCTAGAATGAAAAGATTGGATTTATAGCACTGAATTGGTTTACTTTAGCTTGCCTGTGTTGAAATTAATTTTACAATATTCAAGAAGCCTATGGAGTAATTACTAGAAGCGACTTCTGTGTGTGGTTAATATGTAGACTTTCCATATCTCTAAAATATCTTGAGATTATATGGTTCAGCTTTTCTTCTCCATTTTAAATATTTTCCTCTTCAGCACAAAGATCATGTGGTTGCTTACCTCCTCCGACTGCTGAAGGGTCTTCCCAAAGTGCAATGGATAGAAGAAAGCAATGCACGGAAAGGCAGAGGTGATGTTTGGGTTTTTTTCCATTTGTATGGAATGCTAGCCAGGAAACGGGGATAACAGAGGTTATTCAGGACATGGCACAAGGGAATGTGATGCCTCCTGTTAGGTTCTTAGCTCCTGACTCAACAGCCTTTCATACTGATTTTCTTTAGAAGCAAAGAGGAAATTGAATAGCTCCCAGCTTTCTTGCTGGAAGGCTTCGTGATAAATTGCGCTTTCCAAATTATTCTACGCTCAGTATATTTGGTTACTAAATTAGAAAAGATCGTCTAGTAGTTAGAGCGGGAGAGTGGAACCTGAGATTTGTCCCCTCTGCTTTTAGCTTTGATACTTAGTTGTTGCTTCATTTCTTGCTCCCTTAATATCTTTTAATATAAGAATACTTTTTTCACAAGGGGTATTATAATATTTTTTTAACTACTTGAAAGCTTGGAAGAGTTTTTAATTATTGATATTATTCTTTAAACATTTATGGTGAAATTATAATGGCTAGAGTGTACTTCTAAATTCTGTATGTAATACTGTATTTTTCTACAGTCTATCTCAGAACCTTATGATGTGAGAATCACTTATGTCTTCTTGCTTTGTTATCATTTGCTTTTTCTGTGTTGATATTCTCTAATAATGCTTAAGTGGTGTATTTTCTGTCTGTTACTTTGCAGGCTTGCTTCCCGTTGCAGAAAACTTCAGCTTCTGCTTGGTAACGTTGTTATCAGATGTTGCTTACAGGGACCCCTCTCTCAGAGAGCAGGTAGAGTTTATTTTAAGTTTGTGATCGTGCAGTACCCAGTTCTCCAATGCTGCAGTACTGATAAATGTCTAGAGAAAAGTGTGCCACAGCTGATTTCTTTCTTGCAAAGAGATTGATTGCTTTAGTATGTGTACTGTTGCATTATTCTGCTTGTGTTGATTAATAATTGGGTACTTAGAAGATATTTGTGAGTCTGCTGTTACTTCCAGGTGTCAAAGGATGTCAGTTGCTGAGCCCAGAGTTTTAGAATTCAGGTTTTGATACTGAAATTAGGACTGCTGCGCTTTTTTTCTGCTAGTAAATTCCCGACTAACTACAGACTTTACAGAAGAAGCTGTGTAAGGGCTATATAAGTTTTTAGTCACATTGCATTAAAAAAAATATTGTTTACAGAGGTGCTTACAGTAATATTTGCAAGTTTCATTTGTATTGTAGTGATCTAATATAAGAAAATAGTATCTCTTTACCAAAAGGTATTTTTTTATGTCTGTCTTGATTACTTTAGATTTTGGATGCAATTCTACAAGTAATGCAGTTCCTCTTGGGAATGTGCCAGACCCCACAAATGCACGATAAAGGTACTATTAAAAACCTCTTTATATTGTTGCTATACTTATAACTCCTGTCCTCTGAACTTCTCTTGTGTTTTCTAATTATCTGGATTACTCCTGAAAAGTGAGCAGCTTTTTCTTTTGACTTTTCTTAGGACATATTTATTCTGTTTGTTGCTGACTGGTAAATACGGAAGCAAGAGAAGTGTATTAATTTGCGATACCTTCATGGTTGTTCCTCTACTCGCACAAATAAGTCTTTGCAAAGCACATTAGGCTGAAACAGTTTAGTAAAGTGGTAAAAAAACTGTGAAGAAAAGTTCTAAATTATTGGTAATATACTATTATATGTGTTTTCCTTTTCCAGAATATTTATGCAAGTATGCAGTACCCTGCCTGATAGGAATTTCTCGAGCCTTTGGTCGCTACAGCAATTCAGAGGAGGCTCTTCTTTCTAAGCTTTTTCCAAAAATTCCCCCACATTCCCTGAGAATTCCAGAAGAGCTTGAAGGAATTCGTCGACGATCCTTTAATGATTTCAGATCAATTCTTCCCAGTTCTTTACTCACGGTTTGCCAAGAAGGAACACTAAAGAGAAAGGCTAGCAGTGTATCTAGCATCTCGCAGGTTTGTATGACTTGCTCTGTGTTAGAGTCAGTGCTTAGATGATTTTGTGGTCTTGGTGGAGTTACGACCATTGAATATGCACAGAGTCTCTTAACACCTTACTTGACCAGATACAGAAATTTTATTTTGGTTCTGGAATTGAGTTTCAAAATAATTTTATAGTTTCTGAGCTATAGAATAATCAATGACAGTTAAACTAACAACTGTACTAATAAGTCTTTACATAGAACAATTGGGAAATCCTGTTCCTTGTGTTATTCTTTGAAAAAACATCATATTGTATATCTGTGAATTTGGGAAACTGGCACTTAATGGATAAAGTTTTCTGAAGTGCTGAGGATACATGAGCTCTCACTGGTTTCATCAGGAGATACCGATGTTTGTTGACTTAGGGAAGAATGGATTCAGATATAATGGTTTTGAAACGATGGATTGTTATTAGCATGGTTTCATACAGCACTGGAGTCATCATTCTGATAGCTTCCCTTTAGTCAAAAGCACTGAACTAGCCTTTTTTAACTTCCCATTTTTGGTTGGACTTGAGCTGTTAGGCATGGCAATATGTAGTTCTTGTTAGTTTTACCTGAAGCTGTGTTTCATTATAGTGAACAAACCATTCTCTTGAAGGGTTTTCAATGTTTTATAAGTAGTTTTTAAATTATGGCTTTTGTGTGATGTTTCAGGTTAGTCCTGAACGCGGAATTCCCCCTCCCAGCTCTCCTGGAGGATCTGCAATTCATTACTTTGAAGGTAAATTATTTTACAAAGCAACAGGGTGTGATTTGGGGATTTTGTTGCTATTTATAGAAAATTGAAAACCAGAAGAATTTTGACCCTTTTCTCTACCCTCTGGAATTCTTATAGTAATTCTCTGGCACGTGCCTGCTAAGATTCTGAAAAGTTTTGAGGTATAAAGACAGCAGGAAGTTGTTATTAACACCAGTGGTTTCCAGGCTCAGTTGTTTCTGTCAGGTTTCTGAGAGAGATGTGATTTCTTTACTGCTAGGCTATGCCTGGTACTGAAGAGCTTAATTCACCCAGGCCAAAAATATTTCAGGGGATTAGGCTGAGTAACTTTGAGAAACAAGCGTTAATATTGTGCTTCACTAGACAACTATGTTGTTGGACTAGGGTCTGGAATTTTGAGACTTTTGTTGGCACATTGTATAAATCTAGAAGCACTGCTCCATTTGAAGTAAACGTGATGTGGGTCATTGCATAACACCTAGTAATTTGTTGACATGAGAAATAATAAAGGAGACACTGAAATTGAGTGCTCACTAATGTGTATTAATTACTGTATCATAAAAGGCAGAAATGTGAAAAATTTTCATGAACTCTTAACCACTGAGTTGCGGTAAAACTAGCTGTAAGTTCTATGTCAAAGCAAGGCTTAAAAGTAAAATCTTTCATGAATGAAGTGGAGGACTAGCTCTGCATCTGAAGTTTTTTGAAGTTTTTAACAGTTTGGGCATTCTTTGTTTCTGGGTCATTCTTCTGTCTTGAGCCCTAGCTTTAATTTGTTCCACATTACTTTTCTTTTTCTGTCACATTACTGTTTGTAGAGGCATCTGTATTCCTCAATCACATCATGAATTGCAGGGTAATCATAGAATCATAGAATGGTTTGGGTTGGAAGGGACCTTAAAGCCCCCACAGTTCCATCCCTTGCCCTGGGCAGGGACACCTCTCACTAGACCAGGTTGCTCAAAGCCCCGTCCAGCCTGGCCTTGAACCCCTCTGGGGATGGGGCATCCACAGCTTCCCTGGGCAAGCTGTTCCAGGGCCTCACCACCCTCACAGTAAAGAATTTCTTTCTGGTATCTAATCTAAATCTCCCCTCTTCCAATTTAAAACCATTACCCCTTGTCCTGTCACTACAAATAATAAATTCAGATATCATTCTTAAATTCCCAAGTAGAAGGAGAGCTCTTTGTCATCTGTCTACCCTGTTAACTAACCTATACTTCTTCAATTTGATGGTCTTCATTAAAACTATAGGTGGATAGTGGATAACTTTGTAAAAATTTTGGAATAATTTCAGTTGTGTCTCTAGCAGAGTTAGGATTATTCTAATCTGGATTTTATTTTCAATACTAGTTTCCACCAGGTATTTCAGATGCAGGCAGCCCTTGTATTATTTCCGATAATATAGTTTGTGATAGTGTTATTTGCTGAAGAAGATGAGTAAGGACCTTGTTTCTATTCTGGCCAAGGTTAACAGTTTAAAAAAATGGACTGAAAACTTTTTTTTTTGGTCATTGTCAATAAATAGTGTTGCTTGAAAGCCTACTAGTCACAGGAACATTACTTTAGCACAGGCAGCTGAGTCCCTTAAAAAGGCGGAGGTGTAATTTCTAAAGTGGAAACGGTGCCAAAAGCAGTATGCTTAGTAAGTTTTTGAATCCGAAAAATAATTTGATTTCCCTTTGCCTTCAAATTGCAGTAGTGAATTTGTGCCTCTTCTAAGATGAAAGCAGTGCCATGTGTTCATTTCATGTAATACAGGGGAAAACCTTGCAAGATAGTTTTGACTTAACCTGTTCTTTGCATCTCTATGCTTTTGAACAAAATAGCATTTAGAAATGTTTTCAGATAAATGCACATCAGTTGTATGGAAAGACTTTTGTCAGCAGTGTCTCTGACATGAGCACGAGTCATTGAAGTTAATTCTTACATTGTGGTTGTAAACTTCTAATGAACAAATGTATTTTTTAACATAGTTTCCTTTCTTGATTTACAAGTAGATTAGCTGAAATGCGCCTCTTGATAGTTTGCAAGTTAAAGACTGTACTGTTGAACAGTAATTCTTTAGTACTGACTAAACATTACCATTAAACAAAGTTTACATAGCTTCACTCTCCCCAAACTTTTATTTCTGATCAGGTTCATATCTTCCTGATGGGAGTGCACTGGATCCTGATTATTACTTCTCTACAATCAGCTCCAGCTTTTCAGTTTCTCCTCTCTTCAATGGCATTAACAATAAAGAGTTTAACATCCCACTGGAAATGCTCCGTCAGCTGTTGAACATGGTATGTGATGGGTTCTTAAGAAGACTAGAGCGAGACTGCATTCTATTTGTGCTAGAAATAAATGCAGTTTAAGCTTTTAGAATTGCAAATAAACAGACGATGTTTGTGTCTCAAGCATTGTGTGATGTTATTTTTATGGCATTTAACATATTACTACTTCAGTAGTATTCCTAAAAAGCTCTCATATGAACCATGAAGAATTTTCTGTGTGTGGGCAAAATTGCGTTGTCTTCCTATCTAGAGTCATCAACAGGAAACATCCTTTTTTTAATTTTTTTTTTCCCCATAGGTAAAACAGATTGTTGGGGATTCTCTGCTAAAGACCTTAGATGTAGTTGTAGCTGAAGTTGCAGAGGTATGTTTTAAAATTCATTTTTTAATTTCTATGACTCGAGCCGTTCAGGCCATTTCTAATGACTTGAATACTTCATTTTTTGTCTTAATAATTACTACTTGGAAAATTAGTATTTTACCTGTGTAAGGTATACTTTCTCTTTGCAAAATGATACTAATTTCCTGTTTGGACTGTTCGTTCAGTGGTTTAAATCTAGCCTTGGACTGTGTAAAACAGGGGGATAAAGGGGTAATGTTTTTCTCTAACACAGAAGGAAATAGTTATTATCTTTAAAAATGAACCATTTTCTTACTTTAGCCGTATTATCCTACTAAATTACAGCATTGGTTGCCCAAAACTGGTTTGTTGTAGACTAAGGTCTTTATTGTGTATTACAGTAACATCTTTTTCATGTAGATAAAATGTGTTGGTTATATTCTTTTTCTGGCTTGGAAATCACAGCTGCTCTCTTAAGTGTCATTTCTACAAGTTTAATAGTGTTACAGTTTGTGGACCTTTACTTTCAGAGGTGGCACGTTTGTTTCCATAGGTCTCTGAGTCCTTGTTCTCCCCTTCCCTGGGTGCACTTCTGAAAGCCTCATCTCCTTGAGGGCATAAAGCTCTATTGAAAAGAGTATGTGTTCAGTTGTGTGGGAAGATGATGTTGCTCTTCTCTCCGGCTTTCCTCCCAGTAGTGCCATATTTGAAATGTAGGCCTAAGTGGAGGCAGCTTCAGTTTCTCTTTTTGCTATCTCAAGAAAATGATAAGTTTGAATCCTGTCTTGTCTTTTTTTTTTTTTAAAAAAAAAAAAACCAACACTGTTAGGACATATATGTGCTCTTCAAATTGAAAGAGTGACTGAATCTTATTTATGGACCGAACGGCTGTACTTTGATAGAAGTAGAGGGGGAAAGCTGTGAGCTTACTTCTGCTACCTGCTTTAAATGCTTGTTTACATTGCAGAGGAGAACAATTATGTGACTGGAATAAGAAGATTTATTTATCCATACAATGGAAACTACTTAATTTTGAATCTAGCAGGTTGCTTCTTTTCTCTTTCAGATGGGTGCTAATACAGAGCTCTATTATAAAACTTTCAGTGACCCTCTTTATCTTGCTCAATTTAAAATGCTGAGAGACACATTATACTATATGAAAGGTATAGTATTTGCATTTTTTTTTTTTAATTTATCCTTCGTTATGTTTGGGATCAAAAGCATTGTTGCATTGTATTGAGTGCTTGAACATCCATCCAGATGGGATCTTGACAAGCTTGAGAAATGGGCCCGTATGGCACCTGGGTCAGGGCAACCCCCAGTGTCAGCAGAGGCTGGGGATGAAGGGAAGAAGAGCAGCACTGCCACGAAGGACTTGGGGGTGCTGGGAGGGGAGAAGCCAGCCATG
>JAHREE010150348.1:0-10656 GCA_033628505.1 Tringa tobata | reverse complement strand
GTGGGATGTGTAGAGCTGGAGGGAACCTTCTCTAAACTCATGGAGGGTTTTTTTTTTCCACGTTGGAAAAAAAGAAGTTGTTTTGCAGCTTGATAGCAAGAGTGGCTTAGAAATGGGAAGGAAATGGCTTTATCATTTGTGAAACATTTCAAAGTACAGAAAGAAACCAAACACGTGTCCGCTCTGGAGCGAAGCCAAGAGTTTTTTTTCAGTGCTTTCTATGGAAAAAAAGAAAGAGTGAACACCCACCCCAAAATAGCCAGCAATCAAACGGTCAGGGAACGCGTGTGGGCTGAAGCAGCCAGTCTTTGGCTCTGAACTGAGAAACACATCTGATGAACAGGCTAGCGTGCCTCCCCCACCTCCTTCACCCAGGAAAATCCTCCCTCAGACAGTTCTGGGCCAAAGCAGCCAGCACCCAACGTTTTGTTAACCACTGAGAAGCTAATGCTCTTTTAAAAGACATTGTGAGTAGCCCTCGCAGTACCCAGATCAGAGGTGAAGTTGCTGTAACTTATAATTCATTATCCAGACACAAACCAAGTGGTCAGCTCTCGGGGAATTCTCTTCTGGTGAGTCCCCCAGTTCTGATCTCTGAAGCCCAGTTATTTTATTGTGTTCCAGTTTGTGCCCGCTGAAGACCTTCATGAAAGAATATTAGCCGTGGCTATTGATCTAGTCCTCATCTGACTATTAAAATTTCTTCTTAATTGGGATGTTTGTCTTTTCTAGAACATCAGAGGATGGAAGCAGGCTCTCTTTAATTATTTATTGATTTGCTTGGTAGCTTCCTTTCCTGTGCTAAGAACGTGGTCTTTAATGAATGAGCCCAAAATGACTTTCATTTGGTTTTTCTGTGTGACGGAATTTCAGATGCCAGATTAGTTTATTCGCTTTGACACTCTTCCTGCGTCCTTTTTATCTTGACTTATTAAAAGCTTATAAAATATGCATGGTGCAGACATAATAGAGTCAGGTGACAATTACTGAATGAAAGTTAAGATTTATGCCTTGTTTCCAAGGCTGGAACAGATATTTCTAAGAGCATTTGAAGCTCCAGCAAGAGGATTGTAGAGGACGGTTCTTTTCAGGCAGGGTACATTTTGCAACGCACAGGGCAAGTCCATCTGTGTAAGAAGTTAAAGCTTTCTCTGTGGCCTCAGTTGAAGACTGTGGCATAAAGTTCTACAGCATCTAAGAGCTGCCTGAATGCTTGCTCTTCTGTGTTGCAGGTTAGTGTCCATTCTCCAACCTGCTTGCAATAATAACGTGAAATGTCTGGTAACTCTGTCTTTATGAAGCTGCAAAGAGTGCTCCTGGCTTTTAAAACTTAGAAGTAATGTAATTGAGTGAAAATATCCACCCTACACAAGGGAATCCTTGCAAACTTTCTGCTTTTTACAGCCTGGTAGTTGTGAATTGTCTCTTGGTTCAAACCCACAAGGGTAAATTTCAGAAATATTTGTCGCAAGTTTTTCACTGCAGCAGTTTGTTTTGTTTAGTAGTGGAGTTTATAAATGACAGGTAAGTGAATAGACTTCTGCCAAAAACTTAACTAAACTGCCAATTACTTCTAATCAGTCTGAATTTTGTTTTGCAGAACTTATCTTTTTGTTAGAGAAATTTGGGGCAAGAATGATTTCATTTGTGTTTTTTACAGTGCCAAGCACATTATCAATCTAGCTTTTGGCTAGATTTCACCAGACTGCTGTTAACACTTCTATTAACACTGATCCACCCTTTCTTTGCAAGTAGCCCAAATAAAATCAACAATTTGCTCTGTCTAGGAGCTAGTGATTCTGGTGCTTAACAAATTACAATTCTTGTAGGTGTCAGTAAGAAAAAAGGTGTAAGCTAGCAGAAGAGGTATACAAGGAGAGAAGTGTTCACAGCTTTCAGATGTTGATTTTTTTTTTTAAGGATTTGGATTGAAGAAAGTGAAAATGCAGCTTAATGAAAGTATCTAATCTGCAGTTCCAGAAAAGTGTTTAATTTTTACTAAACAGATCTGCAAACGTACTCTACTGGCCATAATCTCAAAGCTCTTTCTCTTCGGTCTACTTTGCAGTCATTTCTTTTCATTGTGTACAATAAATGTAATGATCTTTTCTTATGGACTGATTTGTTTTTAAGGGTAAGAAAGGCTGAATTGTCCTTTTAATTAACATTCAGGACAGGCAAAGAAGGGTGGATGAAAGTTGCATCTATTCTCCGTCAGGGTAAATAGTAGTAAGTGTGGTCATTGCCCATTCAAGGGCGATACACAGAAATCCTTTCATTGATTCAATTGACCAGAAGATTTAAAGGGAAGAGAATAATGTGAAATTTTATGGGAATGTGTAATATCTCAGGTTTATGTTGCATTTCTTGCAGTGGAGAATTCAGAGATAAAGTAACCCTTAACATTTTCCTTGAGCCTTGACATTTTAAACGCTTCAATGTTTAAGGCAGGCTTCTGGCTTAATATAGTGGGTTACATTGAAAAAAACAAAAAAGCATCCAGTGGTGGCTTCAATCCGTATGATGCCTCAAAACAGGAAAATGTCTTGAGAAAATACAGTTATTTTCATACATAAATGAGAATATAGGAATGATTTAAGAAGAATTGTCTCGTGCGCGGTTATTTTTCACGTTTATTCTGGATTATGCTGTTCTGACAGCGTTGTGTTTGGCGCGTTGTGTTTTATACAGTGGTCCCTGTGGCAGACTTGGGGTTGGAGGTGGTAGGGGTGTCTCCTCGGCTGGCAGCTGCCCTGTGGCAGCCAGACCCGGTGGCACGGCGTGTGCCCCTGCTCCCCAGCCTGTCTGCAGCGCCGGCAGCCAGCATCGCCTTTACATCATGTTCTTGCCACCACAGGGCTGAAATCCTTCTGCTCCAGGGGAGTTTTGCTGCCCTCAGACTGGCTTCCAAAGCTGTGGTAAGGGTGAGGGATGCCTGCTGTGGATACTGCACTGCGTGAGCTCAGTACTCTGCAGGGGTTTCCTGGAATGATAATCCATCCCCGGTTCCTGTCATTCAGCCGGAGGGAAACGTGCTGACTCTGTACGAGTCGGGGTGGGGCTTTTTGGGGAGAGGGAGAGTGTTTTTTCTGCAAGAGCTCCTCCATAGCCATCCTCTTCCTAACATCGTGTCTGGGAGTCAGAGTGTATTAGCAGGGCTTTGCAAGCTTTGGGCATTGAGGTGCTGGAGCGTGTCCAGAGGAGACCCACCAAGCTGGTGAGGGGTCTGGAGAACAAGTCCTATGAGGAGAGGCTGAGGGAACTGGGCATGTCTAGTTTGGAGAAGAGGATGCTGAGGGGGGACCTCATTGCCCTCTACAACTCCCTGAAAGGAGGGTGTAGAGAGGTGGGGGTTGGCCTGTTCTCCCAAGGGAATAATGACAGGAGCAGAGGGAATGGTCTGAAGTTGCAGCAGGGGAGGTTTAGATTAGATATTAGGAAGAATTACTTTACTGAGAGAGTGGTCANTGGGGTTTTGTTTTTTGTTTGTTTTTGGGGTGGGTTGGACTCAATGATCTAAAAGGTCCCTTCCAATCTTGAAGATTCTGTGGATA
The DNA here is from genome assembly GCA_033628505.1 of Tringa tobata. Classification (NCBI taxonomy): domain Eukaryota; kingdom Metazoa; phylum Chordata; class Aves; order Charadriiformes; family Scolopacidae; genus Tringa; species Tringa tobata. The sequence continues at coordinate 7,102 of JAHREE010150348.1, read as the reverse complement.
AATAGAATGCTTATCCTACCAATCAGAATATTTTTCTGAGTTATGTGTTTATAAGGTAACACTATATTTATTGACCGTAAGGCCAAAATATTTCTGTTGCTATTTGTACCTGATCTCAATGCGGGTCCTTTTTTCACATAAACATGATTGCAACAAAATATAAAAGTGGTTCGGTGAAATGTTCAGGCTCATATTAGGGTTAGGATGTAGACATATATAATCTAGAACTGTCTTGTGAAGCTTTGGTACTTGTCCCAGTTCTAGGGTGTGCTTATTCGAACTACACATAATGGTCTCCATCATACCTGATGAACAAACTTGAATCTTAATTGTAACTATAAAAGGCAATGATAAGGTGAGCTAAAAGGAAATGCTTATGATAACACCTCTACATGCAAAACTAATATGTCGTAACATACTACTACCTATAATTTGCCAGGGTGCATTTCACAGTTCTGTCTGCAGGGACTTCGAAAGGACCTGGAGCAGCAAAGTGAATGTCAATGATATGTGTATAAATCAACCACTCTGATTTTCAGAAGTAATGAAGACACTAGCTGCATATCGGGACATTAGTTGCTCTTACACTCTTGAGATCACATCACCAATTTTGATAAGCTTAATTTTCATAGTGTTAAGAAATAGCGATATGTGTTAATAATGTCATGCCTTCTCCTTCAACTGAGAATTACATCATCTTATTATATATAACCATATGTTTTTATTCATTTTAGACAAGCTCTATATGGGACCAGGGCAACTGTACCATGATCTGCAGAACCTTTTACATGACTTGAATGTAGTTGGTCAAATTAGTCAATTAATAAGCAGCCTTAAAGGAAACTATCAGGTAATAAAGCTGGATTTGTTTTTTGAATATGTTCCTGTTTTAAAGTAGCATAATTGCCTCTCCGTACGATCTGTGCAAGACATTCTTTAGTTCTCTCTGTAAAGAGTGTAATAATTTTTAACTCTAGTAATTAATTTACTGTTAACTGTTTAGCATTGTAAGTGGATTACAGCTATCTGTAAAAAAACAGTCTTGTTTTTCTTTATTGTTTTTAAGCGTAGGTGGATACTACAAGTGTCTGCATTTGCTCAGTAGCTGATCAGCTTATATGGAAACAATTACATTTTGCTCTTAAGAAATTGGATTCTTGCAGTAAGACAAGGTAGTAGGAGGATGGCTGTTTGGAAGAAGCTCTTGATGCCCATTCGAGCTTATATTTTTGAGATCAGGATTTTGAGAGATTTTGAAAGTAATTTGCTTTGGCTTTGTTCACAGCCCTTTTATTTCGCTTATATTCTGGCAAACAGATATAGTACTTTAACACTGAATTTCACAAAGTGTTCTCCACAGTCTTAAGACTTAAAACAAAAAGCAAAAAAGCAATTTTTTTTAACATTCTTTATATATGTGCAGGCACAATTTTTAAGTCCTAGCTGCCACCATAGGGATATGTGTGTGTGAATATATATATGAAAACTGAGTTTCTCTTGGGGTATCTTGCCTTCAGAGTCAAGGGCATTAAGCAAAACAACGTTTTGTGAAAATATGTACTGTGAAGGAAGTTTATGAAAACAGTACTGTTGGATGATATTTCACATGTATTTGAAGGTGAATATCAGCTGCATTATTGGGAATATGTATAGTGTAGATACCATAGACATTTGGCTGTTAACATATGCAAAACCTTCCTTCCTATACTGACAGTCAGAGCCAACTACATTTTGAAATCTTAAAATTCAGTCAATGTTTCCAGGTAGAGATATATAAGAGAATTAGAACAGTTTAGTGGGCAATGAGGTCAGCTTGTCTATTTGTGAAAAAGACTTCAATTTTCATAGAATTCTCACTGTGGAAAATGAGTTTACTTCTGTGTAATAGGCATGATTGTTGTTTCTTTAAGTGTCACTCAGGGGTGCTTTCACCCTCTGTGACCCAACACTCAGCTTGCGGAGACTTATTTTTCCAGTATCCTGCTTAAACAGATTCCAACCACACAGACAGCTTTCATGATGGCTCTGGAAACATTTTGGCGCAAAGATTTGAGCAAAAACATATGGGCAGTATGATCTGTAGGCATTTTAATGAGATTTTCTTCGAAAATGGAATTTGTGGGTTCTGTAAAACTACTCATTGAAATGAAGTAAAAGGGTTGTGCATACACCTGATGCGAATTTGCATTTCATAATCTGACAGGCACTTGGGAATGTTGTTTGTGTATCATCAAACTCTGAGCAATGTGAGATTAAATCATCAGATAAAGTGTGTTAGCAAATTTTTTACAGTTATTTTTGAAACGTGTTTACAAATATGACTAAATTATCCGTGATTAAAATGTGGACTAAATGAGGCCCAGGTGCCAGGAATTGTTTGTTACATGCAGAGATCACCTTAGTTAGCCTGTTGGAAATAGGCCAGTAGGCTGGCATTGAATATTAGCTTTTTTAATTTTTCAGAACTTAAACCAATCTGTAGCCCATGACTGGACCTCAGGTTTACAAAAACTGATTTTGAAAAAAGAAGATGAAATCAGAGCGGCAGATCGCTGTAGAATTCAGCTGCAACTCCCAGGAAAACAGGACAAGTCAGTAGTAATCTTGATTACAAAACTTTCTAAGTGGGCTTATGTATTAGGTATAGATGTACTAGGGAGGATTTGGGATTCTGTCGTTCTTCCCCCTCTTCTGTCTCCGCAGTTAGCCTCTGACTTCTGCTCTCATGCCACAGCTTGCATGGTTCAGGGCAGCACTGCAGTTTTTCTCCTGTTCCTCAGCCCTGTGTTCCAGATGCAAGGAGCAAGAGAGGAACGGTGGCAGGGACCGCTAATAGGGAACAGTCACTGTTTTATTCCCTGGCCAAGGAGCGTGTTCTTCTCATACCATTTCATGTAAAGTGTAGGCAGATGGGCGTATGGCATACCATAGCCTGCATGCTTAAATCAGAGCTGTGTCTATGTCTAAGCATTAGAAAACAACGAGATTTCATCTTGCTCAGCATTTCTAGCCTTGACTATATCTCATACTCAATGTATTTAGAGTGGCTTTTTGGGTGTTTTTTGTCTTGCAGGTCTGGACGGCCCACTTTCTTTACAGCTGTGTTCAACACATTTACCCCTGCCATCAAACAGTCTTGGATCAACAATTTACAAATGGCTAAACTGGCCCTTGGTAATTCTTAGTTACTTACATTTCCGATCAAGTTAAGATAGCTCTCAATGTACAGCGTAATTTTTTTATTTTCATTTTTGAGAAAAGGATTTTTTTGGTAAAAATCTATCTGCAGATGTTAAAATCTCAATACAGCAAATAGCAGTGATTGTGTATCATTACAAAGTGATGACGTATAGATAGGATGGGGGTATCGTTATGAAGGAAAATAATTTCTACAGTATTTTAATGAACTCTGTGATAATCATTACTAATTGTTATATGTAAATCAACAAAATGAGATACACTAAAGGACAGACAGGTGAGGAAGTTATTCCATTATAAACTTACTTCTTCAGATCTTATTTGCTTCTTAAACTTTGAACTTCGAGTTCAAATTTCTCAGTTTTAGCTCAGAATGATTTTAGCTAGGAAATATCAGTGAAGCTGCTGAGTTCATTTGTTTAGCTTTCTAAGCATGAAATAAATTTATGGGCGTAGTTTTTTGGGGAAGGTTTTCTTAACATAAATCTGTAGTCTTCACTGAAAGGATTATTGCAAATGAACCTGATCTAAGTGGGAACAATAAGGAATGTGCTGTTGTGTGATATTGTTAGTTCCCTGTGTTTGTGCAGGGGGTGTAGGTTTCCAAAGATATCTGGGAGTTTGAATGCTTAAGCTGAGAAACATTAAGGATTATGCACTTGCTTATCCTCAGGCAAATGTCACTGGCACATCCTCAAAATACATTATTTTTATGGATTATCACTGAATGGAGGCAAAATAATAAAAACAAGACAGAATGGATGTCTCCATCATTCCAGGAGGAGGATCCTTATAATGATGAGGAGAAGTTGGTAGCGATGTCAATTATACAGGCAGAGTAATGCTATTTGAAAATCAAATTTCCTAGAGTCTGCAGAGAGGTTTGATGTGTCTTTTCCTCTTTTAATAATTTACTGACGAGATCACTAAGAGAACACCCTTAACGTTTTGCTAGTGTAAGAGATTTCTTTACATTATCAATATGTATGTAATCTACTATACTGAATTTTTGCTCATAGTTTTAAATTGTCATTTATGCACATATAGCATAAGAACAGGCTGATCAGTGTTAATTAATCCTAACAGAATTCCTTTCTATTCCTGTAGAGAGGTGTAAGAGACTATTCAGTGAACGTGGGATGTTTTTGTTCTTTCCCTTGCAGCGGAGGATAACCTGTTAGGTTGGTTCTGTGTAGAAGATGATGGGAATCAAATCAAAAAGGAGAAGCATCCTCTCCTCGTTAGACACATGCCAGTGATGATGGCCAAGCAGCAGGAGTTTAAGGTGAACAGAATTTAAATTGCTTTTCTTGTGTGATACAACTGCTAGAGAATACCATGTTGTAAATACATCTATTAGTTCTCTTGAGTTACTGTCTTGGTGTAAGACCAGTAGCAATCAGAAAAGCAAAATACTTCAATCTTTGAGACACTAAGGCACATAGTGTTTACTTTTGTATAGGATGACATTCACTTTCAGCTGTAAGCTCATTACTCGGTGAAAACAGAACTGCTGGGAATTTTGAATTGGTCTTGAGGTTTCCAAGTGTTTGTTTGAGGCTCCAAAGAAACCTGCAGTTTACAAAGCGCAGGAATCTGATCTCCATGATAGCTGTCCTGTACTGGTGCAATTATGTTGAATCTTCCTCAAATTTCTGATTTTCATTTGTGCACAGAGAGCAATATTTTTAAACTGATTTTTAAAATTAGTTTTATGGGGGCTTATATAAAATGTAGTTCTGTTCTAAACAGTGATACAGAAGTTCTCTTAATGGTTCATTTCCTAAAGTAACATGTCAGTTTGAAGTCACATTGACCACTGGTTTTAATAATGAAAATGAGCACAGCATGTCCTTACCAACAGACAGAAGGGAAGGCTGCTGGATGTGATTTTCTCCTGTGCATCAACGGGGTTTTATTGGCCATCAGTCAGTTACGCTTGTGCAAAAACACTAGTGGAAATAAAATTCTATATGTATGGCCAGAATCCCAGTGTTAAATTAATATCACTGCAGGGATACTGCTTAGAGCAGTAAGTCTTCAGACCCTCATTTCTAGGACAGCCTTCACTTCACCATCTCTGGATGCATTTAAGAGACGATTAGATGTGGTGCTGAGGGATATGGTGTAGGGGAGGACTTTCTAGATAGAGTACGGTAGATGGTTGGACTCAATGATCCCAAGGGTCTCTTCCAACCTAGATGATTCTATGATTCTATGATTCAGGTGTGAGTATAGAGGCCTGGGTGTTGGGGGAAAATAATTGCTAGCTGGAAATGCATTTGAAATGTGTAACGGGGGTGAATCCAGCCATTCCTGTGATACTGGTTTACGGAGCAGAGCTGTGGTTTACAGCAGCCAAAGTCTCCTGAAAGTCTCCAGTCTCCCATACAACCATCGTCATTCTTGTCCTATTAAACAGCTCTTTCTGTACTGAATACTTTTTAAAGTCACCAGTGGTGACTTTAAATAACCAAGCTAATTTAATTTTTTTGCAGAAAATCAAAAATATTTATGTTTCCTTAGAGCCTATGCGTATGTAAGTCCTATAAGTCCATGCCAGGAGCCTTGAAGGTCTGGGCTGAACTTCTGTAATCAGGTTTTACAACAGGATCTACTTACTTTGAAAGGAAAGAAAAGTCCATTGCCCATACAGTTGGGTGATGATCTTTGCCTTGGTCACCTCAGGAGAATACAGTATGTGCCAGTATTTGCCTGAGCTCTGGGTTAAGTTTTGCAGCTCCTGAAGAGAACATGGGTGCGAGCTCAGCTCGCCCCTGATGCTCCTAAATCCTCAGTATTACTGGAAAAGATGATCTAAGTATTATTGGTGGTTTTCTGCAGCCTCAGCTGCAGTTTGGGTGTCATGCTACAGCTTGGGGTGGGAAGAGACCCTTCGCTTGGCTGATCCTGCTGGTTATCCCTCTGCGTGCTGCTTCAGGTGGTGTAGGGAGCCTTGTTCCATCAGAGCCAGTTTACACCCCAGGGAAAGGGCTTCTGTCAAGATTGAGAGCTAAACTACTGGGGTTTAACTATGGAAAAACATCATCGGGGTGGACGAAGGTGCAAAGAAACACAGAGATGTAACAAGCAGCCCCAGAAGTATCCAGCATGCAGGCTGTCTTTTCTTTCACTAGCGATGTATTTCGCTGTCACAGCCCCTGTAAATCACCACTACAAGTTGGTAGCTTCAGCATGTGTTAAATAAGACATGATATGACTGGCAGAGATAGCTCTCTTTTTTTTTTTTTTCCCCTCATCTATTGGTTTCTATCTTTTATCCTTATAGAGAATTGCTTTGGTGAGTACGGAAGATTATTTTTACTACTGCTAATCACTTGGTGATGCCTGTTGATGTCAGGGAGATTTGAGAAGTTCTTTGCACTTTTGAAAATTAATAAAACTGGGAATTTAGAACTCTAACTTATGCTTCCTCATTTTCTTTATTATTTTTTTTTTAATTTTTCACTGTTGGGAGGTGGTGTTGCCAGGTTATGGTGAAGTTGTCTAAGTTAATACTAACCAAATTGTCTCTAGTATTGCAGTATAATTGCAATGACATTGATGAGTGAGACAAGAACATTAGCATGAATTATAGAGAATCTTATTATAGAGAGTCTAAAAATGTAGTATCACACCTCATCAGAAACCTTTTTATTCTCTACACAATTATGAATTCCTTGTATATATTTTAAAGTGTTTACAAAGCTTCAGAAAGTTCTGCCATAGATATTAGGGAAATTAGGGAAAATAGAAATTCATAACTGCTCATAAAAAGGCCTGTTTTCAGAGCCTTGGTGCTTAAATGATTTTTCAGAGTTGGGATGGACTTAAATATAGATCTTGAGTCTGGTGTAGCTTTCAGATTTTTCTTAAATGGCCTGCATGATAAAATCATGAGTAT
>JAHREE010150347.1:0-14921 GCA_033628505.1 Tringa tobata | reverse complement strand
GAAGCCCCAAGTCCCTGATGTCCCATTAATTTTGGGCTGTGGCCGCGCCGGGAGCTTCCACCCCACTGTCTCTCCAGCTCCCCAGGACTCAGGAACGTGCTGGGAGCGATGGATCTCTCCTGGGCAATGGCCAAAGAGCAGAGACTGACCCCCTGTAAGGTTTTCCCACTGCCTGCACAGACTGGAATGAAACGGAGCAGCTCAGGGTCACATCCAGAGCATGGATGGGGCAGCACGAGCAGGGGACAGCTGTGACAGCCATGCCCACGCTGGCCTCCTCCTTAAATCCTACCCACGCCAGGCGCAGAACAAGCCTGAAAACCTCAAGCACTTAAAATACCTCTATTACCAACATCTCAATCAGCGTATTTTAAAAAACATCTCTTCCGCCCTGGACCCCTGCGTCGTCTTTAGGGTATCTCTGGCACAAGACTCGCTTTTGTTTTGCTACAAGAATTAAAAAAAACCACCACCACCGAGCCGCTGCAAAAGCGTGTGGCTGCAGACTGTGGGAAACCCCAGCTCAAAGCCACACAAGCTGTTTTCCTTCTCGGTGGGATGCTAACTTTGAAACAGAGCTGGGCTGATGCGTGCAGGATGCAATGCTGAGCGAACTGACGGGGTGCTGTGCTAATTGCATTAGTCATTTATACACTGGATTGATTAAAAAAAAAAACAAAAAAACCCACACACAAAACCTCAGTGCTCAGCCTGGCCAGTGAGGATGCGCTCAAAATACACGGCGTGTGGCTACGTGCGACCTGTCGTGGGCTCTGAAAGGGGTGGATGGACTCAAAGGAGGCAGGATGTCCCTGATGCTAGGTTGAGAGGTGGAGAAAATGGGATTGAGGCAAAATGGCTCTGTTTTTTGGGGGGGCCCTTGGGGAATTGAGGAAAAACAGCTCCGATGGGAGCCCTTTGGGGGATGCAAAAGCCACTGCGTGTGGCATGGCTATAAGTGGGTACCAGGATATCTCAGCTCCATAAGCAGCATCCCCAGCTGGGAGCAGGCAGTGATTCTGCACAGTGTAGACGGGGAACGGGGCAGAGAGCAGAGCATCACATCCCACCACAGCTCTGCAGAGCTGCTAAACCCCTAACAACCCCCTTACCGGCTGCTGAGGACCAAGGCTTGAGGCATTAGCCTGGCTTGGAAAGACATCATTGCTCCCCACTAGTGCGTCTGAGGCTTCAGAGTTGTGAACAGGTAATAGAATTGCAGCAACAAATAATAAAAAAGAGGACTGAAATGGAAGGCAGCCACTGGAAAAGAGATCCATCCGTTATCCCGGCCTGAAGGGTAATAGGTAAACAAGGCGTTGGGGTACCGGCTGGCGCCGAGCTCGCCGGCACAGGAATAATAAACAGCGCAATTATAACTTCTGTGCTCAGAGGTTTCATAGAGAGGGGGGAAAAAATATGAAAAAATCAATAGCGTTAATTTAACTAGTTACAGCCATTACATCTGCGATGCTGCGGGGGAAGCAGGACGTCCTCCCAGCCGGGTGGCACCAGCGAAGCCCCCACCCAGCACCCAGAGGTGATGCTGCACCGGGCTGAGCACCCACCCTGGCCCCCACAGCACCCACAGCCAGGGGAGACACCGGGTGCAGCCTCCCATCGAGCAGGGGGAGCGATGGGGTGGGGGAGACATTTCCCAAAGCAGCCCCCCAGCAGGGATGGCGCCGAGCTGTCAGCACGCCCCGCCGTCGCCGCGCCGGTTTATTAAGGGCTGAGAAGCGGCGAGGGGAAGGAGTGACAGATTTAAAATTAACTTGCCAAACTCCCCATCAATATTATGACAATTCCCCGCGTCGGTTCAGCGACCCGGCGCGCCGCCTGACAGCAGTAACCGAGCTGCGTGGAGGCAGAGCCGGCTGCGGGCTGGCAGCACTCGGGGCGAACGGGTGCCCGTCCCTTCCCACGGCACCCTGGCCACCTCAATGATGTGCCCAGCAGCTCTGGCTGGTGCTCAGCACCACCTCTAACCCCCCATTCTCCTTCCCCAAGGATGTGAAGAAGCAGCAGCCCTGTTTTAGAGGTGGGGATGTGAGGACCAGCATCCTTCGAGGACGAGCATCCTTCGAGGACCAGCATCCTTCGAGGACCAGCATCCTCCCAGGATCAATTCACAGAGAAAAGGGCTTCCAATTTGCAGGAAGGTGCTCGGCATGGCACAGGATATCACAGCAGCCCCACATCCTCCAGAGCCCTCCTCCCTGGTTATGGAGAGGGGAAAAACACTCGGTGTTCCGCAGGTTTTTTGCGGTCAGGGAGCGCTGACACAAATCCTCTCCCCCCTCCAGCCACCAAACCATTTTTTTGGCTGCTTATCTGCTCCCAACACCCAGAAAACTCCCCGGGTTCACTGCTGGGGGGGGGCACGGGTGAGTGAGGTGCTCCCCATGTCCCACCCAGAGGCAGAGATGGGAAGGGACCCCGTTTTGGGGAGATGGCTGCTCCCCAGGGAGCGCTCTGCCACGCGTTGATCCAATATCCCGTTTGCCGTGCGGCAATAATCCAGTGAGTAAAGCTGGCTCCACGGGTAGTAATTTGGGTTTTCTTCATATTAATGGCATAAAAGCAACAGCCTGAAACTGCAAACGGCTCTTAAAACAAAAAATCTCTATTCCCTCGTGGCAAAGAGACGGCACAAAACAGATAAGGAACGAACAAACAACCCATTTGGAAAATAATCCCCCAGTGATTTGGGGACGGCGCGGAGTTCGGGCTCTGCCCCACCGTGAGGCAACGGGGGGAAAATCGCTCTAATCTAGTCTTTAGTGAGCTGGATCCACTGCTGAGCCTCCCGGCTGGACCGAGAGCTGTGACTGGAATAGATCAGCTCCCATCCCATCTAGTTAGTAACACTGCACAGGGTTTCGCCAAAGAGAAGAACCTTTTTTTAAAAAAAAAGAAAAAAAAGGCAGGGATACCCAGAAGAAAACCACTCTGAACACACTTTTGGCTTAGCGGTGGAAGGAGCAAGGGGGGGTTCTGGTGTTTGATGGAAAGATCCCTCCTCTGCCCCCCGAAAAGCACCTGCAAGGGGCCGCACAGGAGAAGCATCACCGGGGGAACGCTTTGATTTAAACCCTGGCAATGAAACAGCAGCAGCAAGAAATGACGTGGTGCTCTCCTCCAAGCAGCAACCTTGATGCTGGCTTGTCCAACAGGTCAGTCGAGCACTCCAACCACCACAGCGATAATTAGTGGTTATTAAGCCACCTCAGTAAGGAAAAAACCATCCACAAAGCCTTTAACTGCTGACGGCTCGAGCTGAGCTGCAGGGATGCTGTGGTGCTCACGTCCTGCTGGATCACACAATCACAGAATGATATGGGGTTGGAAGGGACCTCTGGAGATCATCTAGTCCAACCGCCCTGCCAAAGCAGCTCCTCCTAGAGCAGGTTGCACAGGAATTTGTCCAGGCAGGTTTTGAACGTGTCCAGAGACAGAGACTCCACCACTCCACCACCTCTCTGGGATCTCACTGCTGGATGGGGAAAGGGTCCTTGGCACCAGCAGGAAGGGACACGTGAGCAGAGACAGGCTCTGTGCAACACATGGAGGTGTTGCACCAGTGCTGGTGTGTGTCTGGAGCACATACAGTGCCCACAGCATGAACTGTCCTGGCTGTTGCAGTCACAGCAGCCAGTACTTGCTTCCTCCATCCTTCCCTTCGGTGTTCCCATCTCCTTGGCCACACCACTGAAGTCTTTGGGTGCTGCCTGACTCCCTTGGAAAAAATGAGGTGGATTAACAGGGATCTGATCAGGGATCTGATCAATGCCTATAAATACTTAAAGGGTGGGTGTCAGGAGGATGGGGCCAGTCTTTTGTCAGTGGTGCCCAGTGACAGGACAAGAGGAAATGGGCACAAACTTGAGCATAAGAAATTCCATCTGAACATGAGGAGGAACTTTACTTTGAGCATTGCAGAGCCCTGGAAGAGGCTGCCCAGGGAGGTGGTGGAGTCTCCGTCTCTGGAGACATTCAAAATCCACCTGGACACGTTTCTGTGGGACCTGCTCTAGGTGGACCTGCTTTGGCAGGGGGTTGGACTAGATGATCTCCAGAGGTCCCTTCTGACCCCGTATCATTCTGTGATTCTGTAAAGGGGAAAACCAACCCAAAACCTGAAGCAGCACTGACTAGAATTGGTCCCAGGTCTGGGACCTCCACGCTCTGCAGCTCTCCCAGTTCATTACCATCCTGCTGTGCTCTGTGTTCACATCAAACACCATCCTCCCTCTGCGCCCTAAAGACACCCTCTGCACATCCCCATCCTTTCGAGCTGGCTGGATGCACTAAAGCCATCGGTGCCACCAGCTCCATCCCGCTGCCGAGCCGCGGGCGGGAGGACCACGCAGAGGCTCTAATCAGCGTTGCAAAGAGACCACCCCAGCCCCAACGGGATGGAAATATGGCTGTAACTGATAGGTGTTGCCCAGGCCAGGGTGTGCGAGACGGCTTTTCCCAGCACAAAGGCAGCCTCCCAACACCACGCTGACATGCCTGGCGGATTGAGAATATCCTATTTATTAAAGACACTGAAGATGCGGCGACATGGGAAGCAGACACCATTCAAAGGACTGTCACATCTGCATAGCTAAAGGATCCCAGCAGCTATAAATCCCTCTAAAATACTCAGCCCCTTGTTCTGATAGCAGGTTCTTGCTCCTACTTTGCAGAAACAGGCTTTTAATCCCTGGTATTAGGCAGCTTCCTGCTATGTTTCAAATGCACCAAATTAAGGGCTTCTCTAACAGCTGGTGTCTTAATGCTCAGAGAGGTTCTTGAATATCTATGAAAATCAGAGGCAAATTACATCTTTTAGTTAATAATTTCTTCTCCATTAACCTCCTTCTCTTCCCTTGTTAGGAGATGATGTAATGGTGCTTCTGTGGCGTAACCCTCCGGCTCGCCGGGCAGGCTGGCCGTGGGGGACCAAGCCCTTCTCATCACTGCCCAGAGCTTCTGCAGCCACCAGGCTACATTCCAACGGGAAAGGGTGGCTGTGCTGTCCTTCCAGGTTGCCAAAAACATTTCTGGAGCAAGACGTGCCGCCTCCCGCCAGGTCCCGAGCTCCGCCGAGCCAGCACATGGCACGCTACAGCCTGGAACACGCTTTGCAGGTTTGCTCTTGTTTCAGACCTGCTTCTCCCTGCCCCTCACGGCTGTTAGAGCCAGGATTAGTCCCCCAAGTGATGCTGGGCACTGGAAACCTTGTTTGTGGTGGCAAGGATGGGCAGAGGACCCGTTTCCCACTGGGGAAAGCTTCCCTCCCCGGCACACACCCCGGCCATCACCCAGGCAGTGTGGCGAGAGCGGTGCCAGCCGTGGGAAGGAGGAGGGATCACTAATAGCAGGGTTTTTTTTAACCTGAAAACCTCTCAGCCACAGCCCCAGGGCTTTGGGCTCTGACCCCTGGAAGATGCAATCCCAGCACCATGGGAGTTTTATCCCAAAAGCAAAGCGGCCCCGGGCAGCCCTGGTCCAGCCTGGGACTGCTCAGACCCACCATCCCTGGGATGCTCAGGGACAGCATGGCTTGGAGAAGCCACATCTCCCAGGATCAACCAGATCCACAGACCACCTTGCGTGCTTTCCAGCTGGAATTTAGCCCCGAGGACAGGGGAGGCATTTGCTTCCCAGCAGTAACAAAGCAACCCCTAGACCCCAGCCCTGGCTGAAGCAGGGGACGGATGGCTTCCCAACCCTCCTGCTTTGCAGTGCAAAGAAAGGGCAGGCTATCAACGAGCTGGAGAGAAAATTAAACCCTCTGCAGAAGGCAGTTTAGTGCATAACAACTGATGGCACAAGCTGGGGCTGGACCTCATTTAGGGGAAGCCCATCCGGGTCTGGCATTTCCAGGAGATGGGCTTGGGGAGCTTTTGAAGCCCCCAGACCTGCTCCACCCGCCGGCTCAGGGAAGGAAAATTTCAGCTCTGCAGCCCTGGCTCTGCTGCTGACAGACCCACTGACACTTGTAACACGGGAGGGAGAGAAAGCAAAGAGGAGCCCACTGGGAAAATTGCCTTCGTGTACTGTCAATTCTCACTTCCAGCCAAAGCTGAGCTCTGCTGGCTCCGAGCTCTCTGCTGGCGGCGTGTTCCCAGCGCCTTCGTGCTGGCGGAGCTCGTAACTCATCTGCCATCAAGAGAGCAAAAGGCCAGAGTTCAGCGTGAATTTATAGCTGTGCATTCAGCTGGGGGAAAAAAAAAAAACCACCCAGAAAACCACCGTGGCCAGCGGTGATGAGCAACCCCAACTGCAGCTACAATCGGAGCCAGCGATGAGGTCTCCGGAGCATTAATGGGAAAGAAACCCGGAGATGCAGGGCAAGGAGGAGTCGTGTCTGGGTGGGATGTGGGATGGATCCTCTCCTGACCACGATCAGCACCACAGCCTTGAAACTCCTACACCCACCTTGGTTTACGCCCGATCAAAATGCATCCGCATTCAGGAGAATTGAAGAAAAAGAAATAAAGTCACTCATTTTCCAACCCTGAATTTAGCAACTACCAGCAGGCTGCCCTCTGAAAGGCGAAGACCTGGGCAGTTCAGATCCTGCTCTCCCCATCACCATCTGACCCTCGGCACTCCCAAAACCTGGGATGCAGCCTCCGAGCACCCCCCAAGCACCTTCTTTACATTATTTTTTACCCTGCCACGTCCGTGGCTCCTCCCAGTACTGTAACTGGGGGCACTGAATAAAACCAGCTCCCACGGGCTGAAACCAGGCCAAAGGAAACGCTCCTTCATACCACATGCAATTAACGGGCGGAACTCATTGTCGCACGAGATCGCGGAGATGAAAGACATCGGTGTTCAGAAAGAGATGAGGCAACAGAAAGCCCATCGAAGGCAATTAAACACTTATCTGAGGAGACACCCACTGGCCCAGGAGGGTCTTTTGCTGCTGCCTATGGGAAGGATTGAGCAAGAAGAAAAACCACAGATGCTGCTTGTCCTCCTGCTCTCTTCCCCTAGCGAATCTGTCAGAGGTGCTGGCTCTGCACCAGAAGACCTTGGTCCTGTCTCACCCTCCTGATGTTCCCCAAACTAGGAGCAGAGTCGGGCCATACCTGAAAGTCATCTGGAACACCTGCCCTTGGTTGACGTGCTGGCTCCTGTTGTTATAGCCGTGAAGCATCTCCCCAAAGAGGGTGTCGTTGAACTTGGCATCCGACTTCAGGCACTTGGGGCCTTCACAGATGTCAGAGAGCATCAGGCAGGACTTCCCATCCGGGGCCAGCTTGTACTCCTCCACACACCTGCAGAGCACCACAAGCTACATGAGATGGACCAAAAGCAGACTATGTCACCCCCCCAGCCCTGCCATGGGACAAGTCTCTGCCCAGCCCAGCCTCATCAGCTTGGTGCTGGAGCGTGTCCAGAGAAGGGCCATGGAGCTGGTGAGGGGTCTGGAGAACAAGTCTTATGAGGAGAGGCTGAGGGAGCTGGGGGTGTTCAGCCTGGGGAAAAGGAGGCTGAGGGGAGACTTCGCTCTCTCCAACAACCTGAAAGAAGGGTGTAGCCGGGGGGGTTGGTCCCCAACAGCCCCTGCCCACCAGCTACAAACACTCCCCAGGCCAGAGCAGAGCTAAAATGAAGCTCCTGCCCTTTTTTTCCACCCCACAGTGCCATCCTGCAAGGAAGCAGCTCCAGCGTGGCTGCTCCTTTGATCTTTGGTCCCTGCTTTCAAGCACGTTGTGGGTAAGATGCACGGGCTCACCTTCAACAGACAGTAAGGGAAACTGAGGCAGGCAGCGGGGATGTGATTTAACGACAGACATCAGTGGCATCTTTTGCACATGTGCTCATCCTGTCTCCCTTCCTTCTCTTCTCCTTCCTCCAGCCTTCTCCCCAGCATTGCAGCTTCCAGGTGAGAAGGAACCCCCTCTTCCCTGCCTGCCCCTTCCTCCCTGTAGCCACAGCACTCTGCTAACATCACTCCCACCTCCAGCCAGGCTGCCCTTTCCCATTCCTCTGCCGCATTTTACTGCTGCAAGTGGAACTCCCACCCGTCTGTCGCACTTTTCCTTGCCTGTTCCCGAAGCAAAGCTCTGCCTTGAAAAGGGATTATGGAAAAAAAAAGAAAAAAAAAAAAAGAAAAAAGAAAAATAGTCTCTGTCCTTGGGGATGGAAGATTGAAATGCAGATGCCCTGTGTGTGTGCAGATGCAGACCACGTAATGTCCCGAGATTTTCTAGACCCTCCCCACAGGGGTTGCTGGTGCCTAGATGGATTTCCAACCCCTTCTGCAGGCACAGCGCAGGCAACGTGCTCTCTCTTAGTGACTCAACCGCCCTGCGCTGCTAAACAACAACAAAAAAAGAAGGTAGTGTCAGGGGGGGAAACAACAGACCAGCAAAAAGGGATAAAAAACAAAGAGAGAGAAGTTGACATGGGCAGAGCTCCCTGGGCTGCTATTTCCTGGGGAGCAGCCAGGGCTGCATGAGGTCTCTGCAGCATGGGGACTCAACGGATGCTTCTCAGAGTTAGGAACTTGTGGGCATTCCCTTCCCAAAAGGGCTCCTTTTCCCCTCCTTCACCTTAATCCTTCCCACAGGGATGTGAAGAAGGGTCTGTGTGTGCCCGGGAGGGTGACCCAGCCAAGGGAGGGGATGTGCGGAGCCCCAGGGGTGGGCAGTGGCCGGGGCAGTGATGGATGGATGGATGGAGGGATGGATGGATGGAAGAACGGCTGGCTGGCTGGCTGGCTGGCTGCCTGCAGCTGTGCAGCATAAAGCCAGATAATCACTGAGCTCCTTTTAGAACATACTGCAGCCAGGGAGATTTTCCTGAGAGAAAATGCTAAATTGTGTAGGATTATAGGATCCCGGCCAAAATCAGGGATGAAACTCTATTTTAAGAGAGGCACAGGGGAGGAAAAAAAAAAAACCAAACCAAAAAAGTAGTATTTCTTAAACAAATCCTCCACCTTCCCCTTCCAACATGCAATGTACAGTTTTTGGGTCCCGTCACGGTGAGTCACAGATCAAACCGTACCGTCACACAGTGGGGGAGAGGAGGAAGGTGCATCTGCTCACATTGCTCCTCACAGTCCCATACGCTTTTGCCCACAGCCTCTATTCCCTGCTAGAAATTGGCTCCATAACCAGCTTTTTTCTGGGGTGCCCAGCTCCCTTGGTGGGCACTGGTGGCACAGGAGGAGGGTTGGCAGGGATGGCAAGAGGCATGGGTTATTTAGCTGCTGGTGGGAGCATCAGAGGGGACTCACCCGCAGAACATGAAGATGGTGCTGGACGAGGGGTCGTGGGGCAGAGGGAGGGTCTGCTGGAGACAGAGCTGCTCGCAGCCGCCGTTGAAGCCATCCGAGCAGTCGATCCCTTTGGAGTAGTCGTAGCAACCGGTGCCATCCTTCATGGGCCGGAGGTCCTCAGGGCACTGCAGTGAGAGAGGGGACTAGTAAGGTCACTCATGGGTCCCCACCTGGCCTGGAGCCACCTGGTGGGTGCCCTCCCAGGGCCAGGTGCATCTCTGTGTTGTGCTGCTGAACTCCATCTACATCTAAAGGAGATGAGTTCATCACAAGTGGTGGAACAGGGCAGTCCCAAGGGCCCTGCACCACCTTGCACAGCCTTTGGGGAAGGGGCAAGAACCACAGGGCAAGGACCTGGTCTGCTGCAAAAGCCACACTCCCCATCCTCCCTTGGGAGAAGAGTGAAATCCTCAGGGCAGCAAAATCACACAGCGAGGAAGCCTCAAGGCAGTGTGGGGTGAAGCGTGATGACCTGCTCCATAATGTGCAGGAGAAACCCTCTGCGTTTGCTGCTTGTTCCTCTGAGATGCAGAGAAGTCCTGTGTGACCCAGAAAAACCATTTCAATGCCTGGGACCAACCCAGAAAAACCATCTCAAGCCAGAAAACCATCTCAGCGCTTGGAAGTGACCCAAAAAACCATCTCAACCTGGAAAAACACCTCAACCCATGCCAGGCAGGCCAGCAAAAGTGACCTTGGCACCATCTCCAAAAGCATCTCGCTGCCCCCCCCATGGGAGGAGGCAGCTGTAGACGGGACCAGCCCATGGTGGAGGCAGGAGGAGGAAGGGCAGGATGGCAGCCCAGGCTCATCAGAACAGTTTTCTGCAGCCGAGGGAACCATGCTGACTCACACAAGCTGGGGATCTGGCTCCGGGTATTTAATTTCAGTTCCCCAGCTGGCTTTCCTTGTCCCGAAAGATAAAAGTCAGCAGGCGGCAAATGCCATCAATAAATTGTCACCCAGATTAAAGCTCTCTTCTATTCCACTTGTGTTATTTATCCCTTTTCGCCAAACATGCACGCATACAAACAACAACAAAAAGGCCAGGCCTTGAAAAAATAAATAAATCTTGCCTAGGAGCAGCTTGCAATTAAAAATGCATTATGGAATTTCTTGAAGATGAGTTAGACTGGAGCTTGTACAGGTAGTGATGAAGGCAGGTTATAAATGGCCTCTGTCAAGCAGAAGAAAGGTTATAAAACCACTATACTTCGTGCTTAAAAAAGAAAATCAATTTTCCGTGCAAGCAAAATGCTGTACATATTAATAAAAGTTCAGGAGACCCTGGACCCTGCGCTCGCTGTCACAGGCAGGGTCCCGGCAGGAGATGGGCTGCTGAGCCCTGTTGGCTCTTGGCTACTCAAGAGGCAACTTACCCACAGGGGACATCACAAAGATGCTTTAGGGAGTCCTGGCCCACCCCATCCAAGCGATGAGAAGTTTCTCTCCACCTCCCAGAAACCCTGTGCCATCTCCCTACGGCAGCAGCACCGAAGCTGCTTCTGCCCTGTCTGCAGCAACCACGATGTCTGATGTCCCTCAGACACCTCTCTGGCTCCCGTGCCCTCACTTCTGCAGCTCCAATGGACCTTCCAAACCTCAACACTTTCTTGCAGGCAACAGTGGGAAGGGGAGGCAAGGCAAGGTTGAGGGGGGGCACATGGTTTTTCTAGCCAAAGGATGTTAGGACAAGTGAAAATGGTTTTAAACTAAAAGAGAGTAGATTCAGACTAGGTTTACAGAAGAAATGTTTTGCAATGAAGATGGTGAGACACTGGCCAAGGTTGCCCAGAGAGGTGGGAAATGCCCCATCCCTGGAAACATTCAAGGTCAGGTTGGATGGGGCTCTGAGGAACCTAGTTGAAGATGTCCCTGCTCATGGCAGGGGGGTTGGACCAGATGACCTGTAAAGGTCCCCCCCTCTGACCCAAACCATCCTATGTTGGCAGCAAAGGGCTCTGGAACAGGAGCTGCAGAGCAGGCAGGGCCCCGGAGGGGCAGCCTGGGAATCGGTGGCCCTGTCCAAGCACGGAGCAGCGGAGGACACAGGAGGAGAAAGCAGCTTTTTAGCTGCATATACAGAATAAATACAAAGGAGGAGAGAACACTTAGAACAATCTGTGCTTTCACTGCCGAGCTGCCTGGGAAACAGGATTGGGATAAGTGTGTTTGTGAACCCGCAGATACAACACTTATCTCCTGTGGTCTCCTCCGCAGCTGCCAGCCCCACTGTAAGAATAAGAGCTCTGCAAATTGGTAGAAACACATCTCCCCGGAGGACACGGAAGGCTTAGAGTGCAAACAGCATCTTTCGCTCCACGGCACCACATCCGCCTCTCTGCTGCTCTCCCCACGCCGACGGGGAGGTCTGGGACTCTGCCCAAGTCCCCTCCGGAGCTCCTGAGGGACCTTCCAGGGTGCTGAAGGCAACTGGATGGGACCATAAGTCAGCAGGAACTACAGGAACACAGCCAGGGGATCAGCCACGGCTTTTCTCAGCTGTCACTTGGGACTCTCTCTCGCCCTGGCACTGATCCCTCTGCTGAGCTCAGCATCTTCCCCAACCCGCAGAGGAAGATGATGGCTCTTTCCCCGGGACCGGGTTAGCAGGTCGCTAAAGCCCTCCCTCCCATAGCCCCACTTTGCTGGAGGCCACCCTTGGGATATTCCTCCACTTTGGGCTTTTAATCACCATGAAACGTGGTTCCTCTCTGTTTGTAATTACGCATCCTAATACGCATTAATTATGGCAGGCAAATGGCTCAGCACAAAATTTGCAAAAGAAAGCACCCCCCACCCTCCCCAGCGTCTGTCCCCGGCTCCGCACGGAGTCAGCTCTCCACCAGCTGTGGTGTTGCAGCAAGAGGCTCTCCAGGGACAGGGAGCTTTGGTAGCCAGCCCACAAAGAGGGGAGGTCACCCTGCTTGGTGGGGCTGGGGGCACGAAGATGCCAGGGACAGGGAGGCAGGGGACCGGTGAGCTCTGCCATCAGTGCCAGCCAGAGAAACCAAGAGGCAGGAGAGGCATCGGCAGCTGCCTGCACGGGGGTGAGGGGGTGTTTGCTGGGATGAATAGGTGGATGGAGCAATTATTGGGCACAATAAATCTTTACTAACGCATCTCCCTGCCCCCGGAGCAGAGGATTTGCAATCAGGATGTCCCATCAATAGAAAACCAAAGCCCATTTCCTGCTTCAGCAGGGGAGCTGGACTAGATGATCACTATGGTCCCTTCCAACTCTAAAAATTCAGTGAAATTTGGGTGCAACTGTGTCAGAAACGGCCCAGGAAAAAGCCAGTTTGAGCTAACCCCATCTGCCTGGGCTGGAGGGCTCTGGGGTGGGCTCACAAACCAGCACCCGTTCTGCGTTTGCTGGGCTTTTATAGAGGAGCAGATCTGTTATTGCTGACATTGATTTGTCTGGCTCGGGCAGCAGAGAACCAATAATTACGGTGAGTTTTAATCAATCGCCCATCAATTCAGCTGCAGTTCAATTTGCGATCTGCCTTGGCAGTGACACAGGGTGGGGGGGAAGAGGGGGCTGTGTCGGAAAATGATTAGAAAATCGATAAGCAACTCAACCAATAACTCTGTCTGGGCAATCACGGGTGACACATCCCTCTTCAGTGGGAGGAAAGCTGGGGAGACATGGTGCCCTGGCAGCCCCTGGCCAACCACCTCCGCACAGCCTTCACCCTGATATGGAATGGATCCATTTATCCAGGGAAGCAAAGGGATCCGACAAACCACCACTCAGTTATTCAAATGAAAAAGCTGTTTGTGGTTTCCCACCTTAGACCCGCGCTGCTCGGGAACTCGCTTCAAGCTCCCAGACCATCCTTCACCCATGGACCTGACAAGCAAAAATATCTCAGAGCTTGGGAAGAGGGTTTGGCACTGAATCCGTGCTAGGGAGAGGAAAAGGGAGGTAGGGGGTATTCTAGCTCGTTGTCTGCTCTGAAAAGCCAAGGAGAAGCTGTTAATGTAATTCCACTGCCTTGCAAATCCACTCCATCCGTGCAGGAGGGAATTGGTTTCTCTGATGACGGCCTGCCCTGAAAATTGCTCTTGGGATTGGAAAAGAAAACTTGGGTTTTTTGTCTTTTTCTACATTAGCACTGAAAATGCAGGTCCTGCAGGCTAAACGTGAGCCACAGCCACGACGCCCTGACCCTGCTGCTGCCCATAGGTTTGGCCATCAACACAACCAGGCACTGGCTTGTCCCCTCCCCACCACACCAGGCAGAGCACCCAGGTCCTTACTTTTTTCATTGCAGTCAGCAAAGGGGCTCCAAGTACACGCGGGGAATGGATATGCTGAATAAGAAAGTGCTATTTTTACCTGCTGTTTGGAGAAATGAGCTTTTTTCCCTGTTAAATGGCATCTCCAAGGTGACACGGAATGGCACAGCTGGCTGGGTTGCTGCCGCATGCCCACTGCCATTTGGAGGCCACCAGAGCCAGCCTCGCTGACGCACGGGGCCATGGTTTGGGATGAAATGGGATGCTCACACCCACCACTATCACCCCGCCACAGCCCGTGACACCGTGTGGCCTCCTGCCACCAGGACTCAGCACAGCTCCTCCACCCACTGTCACCGTCCAGAGCAAACCCAACAGGAGGAGCGTCACCTTCAAGGGGAAAGAAAGACACCATCCGCCGAAACCCGTGCAAGATTAAGTCTTAGAAAAATAACTATCTGGAAGAGTCCCTGTTGACGTTAGTAAGCGAAGGCCTCTTTTTTTTTTTTTTTTTCCCCTTTCTCGTTTACAAAGCTCATTAGCAGCGAGACGGGTGAGGGGGTC
The DNA here is from genome assembly GCA_033628505.1 of Tringa tobata. Classification (NCBI taxonomy): domain Eukaryota; kingdom Metazoa; phylum Chordata; class Aves; order Charadriiformes; family Scolopacidae; genus Tringa; species Tringa tobata. Next base: position 820 of record JAHREE010150347.1, on the reverse strand, counting down.
ACTGGAAATAAAATCCAAGTCTCATTACTGACACGGATCCCCCAGACGAGAGGACACTGGCTCTCCACCTGAGCCACCTGCCAGGGTTTCTGAACTCAGCTCCTCTCTTCCGTTATTAAGGTTTGTTGCTTTTTTTTAAAAAAAAAGAATATTTAATAAAGTATTTCTGCAGAGAGTGAACTGCCCTTTTTCTTATTCCGCTCTGTTTTCTCAACAAGAGCAGCCTTTTTGTCAGAGATAAAAAGCCCAGACTTCTCCTGTGCCGGGGTGCTGGAGGTGATGCTCTGGGCACAGATGAGTCTGGCTCCTCCCTGGCTCTTCAAAACTGCACAGGGAAGCTCTGGGTACCACTCCGGTTACCACATCCCCATGCCTGGATGCGTCCAGAGGTGAGATCCAGGACCCCAGCCCTGTATCCCAGTGCATCTTCCCCCAGCTGCATCCCCAGCACCACCAGCCTGAGGATGCAGGAAGGGCTGGTGGCTCAGCTCTGTGGTGGCACCGAGCACAGCATCCAAAGGCCCCAATAACCCCCCTTCATTTAGAGGCATCCTCACTCCTCACCGAGAAGCCTCTTCAGCGCGAGACAAAAACATTAATCTGAGGCACTGCTGAGGCACAAGCAAGTGCCAGCATTTTAATGAGCTCCAAACTATGCACTGGCATGTATTTTATTTGCTTGTTGGAGCTCAGGAATGATACAAATGCAGTAAACTCCTCTGTGTCCATATATATATATATTTATATTTGCAGACAACTGGCTTATTCTGCCTCTGCTTTCTTGGCCCAAAAGGCCCCCGGTGAGCAACGCTCCTCATCA
>JAHREE010150345.1:0-10024 GCA_033628505.1 Tringa tobata | reverse complement strand
TTATAAAAAATAATTTTTATTATTAAATGCATATATTTGTACTTATGAAATATTTGTATATATATAATACTTATGAATGTAAGTATACTTATGAAAATGCTTTAAAAAGCAACTGTGTTTTGAACTTAATAGAAAAACTAAGATTTGTTCCTCTGCTGAAATAAATCTCTAAGGTAACTCATTCCAGTGAGTTGAACCCTATTTGCACTATTAAATGATACATTATTTTTTTTTCATGTTATGTCACCTATGCTGCAGATAAAAGCTTTAGAATGTATGAAAAATAATAATTTTTTATACCTAATGACTAGAGGTTAACCACTTTCAGAAATTTGGCAGTTTTTTAATGTATAAAGAAAGGGAAATCACCTTTAATGCTAACAGGATCATTGCCTTATTAAAAATTAATTCATTACTGAATTCTTATCGAATCATTTTTCATGAGGAAGCCTCTGTTCCTGATGAGCATTTATAAACTGTGCTATTAAGATTAATAGTACTTATTCAAATTACTCTTAAATATTTAAAATATTGTACCATTAAATTCTTAATTTCTCTGTTTTGTTTTTGTTCATTGCTCAGGAGCTCATTGTAGCAGGAGAAGTTAAAGTCAAGTAAAACAATGTCAAGTCACATGATGATCCGAGTGAGTACATAATTCACAAATTCATTACAATTCTCTGTAATGTTAGATTAGAAAAGATAATTTGGTTTATTTCTCTTAGTCTAAATAAAAATTGATGGACCTTACCCTGTAGTAGTACGTTGCAATTGTATTGTGACTGGCAGTATTTATAGACTCCTTTTCATGTCACTATAGCTGAAGATGTTTTATCATTTTGTTTTTTATTCCTCTTCCTCATGATTTTGTAAATTGGGTGTAAAATGGTACTTGATGGTAACTCCTGCAACATAAGGTTTCTGCACCAGAACAGTTTCTGAGATGGTAATATATGAAAAGGCATGGAAATTATTTTTTTCATTTCCTTATGAAATGCTTGTTGACTACAGCTTGGTTATTGGCTCAAAGGTGTGAAAATGTGCTGAAATGTGCCTGTCTTTCCCTGTGGGTGCAGCACTTGTCACAGCACTAAGAATTGCACACAGATATTTTTTCTTTGGCGTTTCTGGTGACAACCTTGAGTTGTGCTATGGAGAAGCTTTCTTTACTGCCTAGTAGGAATCTGCTGTGGAGCAGTGGATGTGAAAGCATCCATGCTAGGGCAAGTCTAAAAATAGTCCCATCCACCAGTGTGGACTTCAGACAGAGTAAAGGAACATCATCGACTGGGCTTAGAAAAGACACTACTCAAGTAAAGAAATGTCATACTCTTACAATAGATTTATGAGGCTATATGTATGATTGCTAATGAATGTAATCTGCTTGAGCGTATATTGTTGGGAGGCAATTATGTGATTTTATTAACTTGCCTCTGCACATGGTATGATGAATTTTAAAGGATCTTATCAGGACAGCAAGTCAGGGTCTCAGAGTGCTCCAAGTCCTCTGGGAGGGGTGATGCCTTTGGAGCTAAACTGAAAGGAAAGAAGCACATCTCAATGTGCATAAAGTCATTTTCTTATAGCTATCCTTATGTTCTCTAATGAAAGTTTAAATGCACATGGACATTTGTGTGTGTCAGTTACATGGGAAGTCATTCTGTTAGATGTAATTTTTTGTTACATTAGAATATTTGTTTGTTCTTTCAGAAAAAAAAAAATATTCAGTTGAGTAGATTTCAAAAATAATTTCCTTATTTTCAAGACGTAAGCTTCACTTTCCTGCTATATGCTTTGTTTGCTAAATAATAATAAATATCATGCATTTCAGTTTCCTTTGAGTCTTATTTAGGATGGCCTCTCTGAGCATATGTTTGTAGATCTTGTGTGCAGTACAAGTGAAATGATTCTGATAATGTTAGCCAAACATTGCAGGACTTTTGAGAAGCAAAACCTATTAATATTATGGATTGAGTAAATAGGGGCTCGTCCAAGTCCAGAAGAATTGTCACCTCTGTAAGAGAGGAAATGTTGACCACACTAAATTGTTTGTCAAAATGCTTATGGACTTCAAGATCCAGAGTTTGACCCCAAGTTTTCAGTAGAAGTGCAGCTGTATTATAGCAAGGCTGTGAAAAGTTATTATGGAGATGAATTTAAAAAATTACTTTCTCTAGCTTTGTAGGGAAAAAAAGGTGTAATCAAGGAGCTCATGACATGTCACCTAGAGAAAAGGGACCTTCGAAACTAGCAAAACATTTATTTCTTATAATTCATACTTCCTATTATACCTTCTGGTTTAAATAGGCATGGTTTATATGTGATTTATTCATGTCTTCATGACACAGCAGCTCTAATTTAACAGAGATAATGAGGTATTTAGAACAGTATACCTTTTTTGGTCAGTGACTAAATCACCCAAAGTATTTTTTTAATTAAGTGAAACCATTCATATATATGCCATCAGCTCCTGGGAATGGTTTGGTCTGGGAGAAGTGGGATAAAAAAATGATGTGTAATATTTTTGAAAATCTCAAAATTTTTGAGTAGCCCTAATTGTCCCAAAGATTTGCAGTTCAAATTAGTTCCAGGGTTACGTATTCCTTTGAGATGTGCTTATGATGGACTTGTACCAGGTTGCAGACGTTACTTTATCTGTTAAGTTTTATAATGTCTGTATGACGAAAATACAATTTTCTATACAAATGCAAGGGAAAATACTTGGGTTTTTTTTAACAAGAATTAGTAGTTGATAAGAAAAAGTTGAATATCAGGATAATCTCAAACTATCTGTAGGAATATAAATTATTACATTACAGCAGGCTACTGGTCTACCTACTCTTGCAGTTTGTACAGTGTCAGGCACCTCAGAGAGAAAAAGATCATAAAAAATAGTAATTGATTAGATCAAATTATCATTTTATATCGAATCTAGAGTATGTTTGGATACTTTAAACACACAATGTTGTACATATGTATCAATGTATGGTAATTCTTAAAGCTATTGTATGCTTGGCCTTCTTACTATCCTTTAAACACTTAGGATGATAAATTCTTTTTTTATTGGTAATTGCATTTTATTTTTATTTTCTTTGTATTCTTGTTTTGTGAGAAAAAGTCAAGAACATGAAGGTGACCTCTGCCTACCATGGTATAATTTGTAGTGTCATGTGCTGTATCTACCCTCCAAACAAATAAATTCTTCACTTTTTCGTTTCCCTTTTCTAATTATTTTTGCCTTTTAATCCCTCTGTATCCTTTTTGAGATGGAGAGATAAAATCAAGAAAGTTTTCTTACTTTTCCAACTCTTTTTTTTTCTATGTAAAATCTGGTTTCTTATTCTAAAACCAATAATCTTCTCTAAAAAGTGTATTGTAATTGCTATTATGATGCTAATAGTGAGGCTGAGAATTGTTTTCTAAATATTCATTTAATTGAAAATATCCAAGAATCTGAAACATTTAGATATTTTAAGTGTGCATGGTACCGCAATTATCAATAGTGTCTTTTGTTTCATATTGTGTAGTTAAACAGATTTTTGTTGGACCTCACAATCCTATAGTTTGCCTTCATTTTAGACTCTGTCTTATATTTCTACTGGGGAGAAAACAGTACTAATTCCATATCAAATATGGAATACATAAACATTTTATACTACCCAGTCTTCTCAAAAGAATTACTATACTGAGAGATTTACAATTAGTTCATCCTCTGCAATTTGACAGCCAGTTGAAAAAAAAGGGTATATTGAAGCTCAAATGCACAAGTGCTTGTTTCTGAGACAACCAAGTCTATTTTATGCCTGCCTGGGAATGTGCAGACACATAGAAAATGGAGAGAAAAGGATTCCGCTGATTGCAACTGGCTGACTATGTAGAAAACATTGTGTTTACAAATTTTTACTTTTTTTTAAGAAGGAGGGTTTTGTGTTTGTGGTTTTGTTTCATTATGGAAGAAGTGTTTTCTCCTCCTAATTAATCTCTAGACACCTAATTGCTAAAAAATTCCAGGCTAGCTAGACCCTGGAGAACTAATATGAAGACTCACAGAAAAGTTAATTTTCTTGCCAGGCTTGAAATATGAATGTGAATGAGAGCAGTAAAATTACTTTTTAAAGTACATGTGCAGACAAAATTGTATGCATCATCATGACTCAAGACATGCAGACTTTTTTTACGCCTCAACACTAGGCTAATTAATCTGTGTCTTACGTGTATTCATATGAAGCCTACAGAATATGAAGGCTTCAAAAACAGGATAAAAATCTGTCTTTTGACCATTTTTCTTTAATTCAGACTAATATCAAGGACTAAGGAGCTCAACATTTCCACTAGAAGTGTCTTTAGGATAGTCTTAGTCTTTCCCAAAAACTGCATTCAGTTTTTTGAAGTGATTTTTAGTAGGGAAAATTCACAGGTATTCACTTGTATCTTTTTGATATTTTGGTTTTGTCACTGGCAATAAAGCATATGTCAGATATGGAAATATTATGAAGCAATTTGATAACAATGTGCACATCTCAGATATGTTTCCTTTATCTCTCCCAAACGCTGTTGTTGTATTGAGATGAAATGCATTTATTATGTAGTTATTTCTATAATATAAGATACACTGCATAAGTAGAGTTGTAGATTGGAGAGGAATGTTTGAATACCAAGTGTTAAAATAATTAATTTAAATAAACAAATGCATACCATGCAAAAGGTTGAAAATTTTATCATGGAAATGCATATTTCCCTAAATGGAAACTCTTCACAAAAATGCATTAGTTTTGCTGGATGTCCTTACTGGGTAGAAGTTCAGGAGAGAAGGAGTAAAGAAGGGTAGTCGGTCTCAATAATTAAGGCAGGTTTTATGGCAACTTGCCAAGAATGCGTCTTAGAGCCCAACTCTGTATAGTGCTAACAGAACTCTAGCTAAAACCTGGCATTTTATTAAACCATTGGAATCTGAACCAACCTCGGGCAAAGTCCTTCAGTCTTAGTACCTGTGGACACACTCCAAGGCCCAAACTGTTCAGTGAAGTGGTCTTCATAAATCCCACAAATGATTTAACAGAGTTTTTATAAAAGTTTCCTACACTTTTGCATAATAATTCTTCAGAGAGCACATGGGAAGAGGAGTGTGTAGGAAAAGATAAGCTTCATCCAAAATAATTAAGGCTGTCAGTGCTGTAACTGCAGAGGACAAGAGATAAGAGAGCTTTCTGAAATAATGGTGGAGTATTCTCTGCATTTCACTCAGGAGTCCTGTCCATCTCCAGGACAGCAACAATCCCACTCTGCCTCTGGTTTCTGTCTGCGCTTCTCGCTCTGTTTATTACTGATAGCAGACAATTTAAAAAACGTCTCATTCCTTGTCTTTGTATAATGAGTGAGCTCGGGAGCTGATCGCAGATCTTTCCCAAATCACTTTGACAGTGTTAGTATTACCCTGAAAAAAGCAGTCTCAGTAAATTTACTACAGTGATTAGGATGTTTACTTTTACATATGTCCTGTTCCTCTTCAATTAGGTATTTTAGGGTTGCCTCCCAACCTGGAGCTGAAAAGACAGGGATAAAACTAAGGTTGTACATCCAAAATATAGTTAGTAGCTCAGTAAATACGCATCTACAGGGTTCAGCCTTTTGGTACATTCTTAAAATGTGCATAAAGCCCCCATGGGGGTGAGACAGTAAGTAAGGGTATAAAGGCAGGATGGTGAAGTCTTTTGTAAGCTTACTGGAATTGGAGAGTTGCCCCCTAAACTGCATGAAACTGGCAGAGAGAACAGAGAAAGTAGAGCAAAGATGTTGCTGTGGGAAGAGTGGATGCACAAGAGGGGGAAATCCTCTTTCCTATTGAAACCACTTTGAAATTCCCCTGACCCATCTCAACTCTTACTTTCTTCTAGCATCCTACTGATCCAGGTATTCTCTTATCCTTTAGGATGAGCTCTGCTATTTCTGCAAAATTGAATTTTTACCCTCTTCAAAACTTGGACAAAGTTCTGACAAAAGACAAGTTAAATTCTGCCTACACTGCTGAGAAACCATGAGTTACATCTACAAAGATCATGGTCCTCACATATGAGAAGCAGAAAAGTAGATCTCTTAAGTAGATCTCTTTCATGCTATGTCAATGCATCAACCACCAGCCTTTTTGTGTTTCCTTCTTTCTGGTTTATTGAGGGGAAAAAACAACCAGCTGAAACAATTCCAGTAAGATGGCTTTGGGTTTAGTTTTAATGTGAAACAGGACCCTTCTTGAAATCTCTCTGAAGTTTTGTGGGATGAATGTTTCAGTACACACTGAAAAGAGGGATATCTGTCTTCCTACTGATGCATAGGTATCTCTTTCTTAGGTTAAAAAAAACACTTGCTGAAGGTTTTATTGGTTTTATTGCTAGCCATCATTAATGTACTTCGCTGGTTCTATTAAATCCCATTTGAACTTCTGCTGACTGGACTTTTCACATGGGTACAAAACAAATTGTGCTTGACATAAAATTTATCTGGATGAAGTGTTTTAAATTATGTCAGTGCGTCTAATGAACAAAATTTAATGGGTCACTTGAGGCTCTATTAAGTTGAGTACATGCAAACAAATTTGCTTTTCAGGGTTCAGATGCCTTTTTATAAAACTGTTGACTCAAACTCACTAGGAAGTTTGGCATTTTTTTTTAGAAGGGAGCTCAGCTTTTCAACTGCAGTATAAAGCCTTGGCAGGTCTATTCAAAACCAAGTCCTCTTTTCAGCTGATAGTGTGACACCAACATCTAAGACTTACAGAGCATGCAATAGGTACAGCAGCGTTTTCAGGTTTTGAACAGATCCTTTTTTCTTTCTTACACCATTTTCCAGATGATAAAATGACATAGAAATGTAATCCTTCATAATTCATGTAGGTTCTGAAAAATAAGAAAGCACGTCCCATCTTAAATCACGACATAAACTTTTTGGTTTGGTATTACATGACAGCGGGAGGCAGCCTGTTAAGTCTTAGTTTGAATACACATCCTTGCACTACTCACTGAGTTGTCCTGTGACTTTTGAAGTCATATAAGCTATTATTACTTCTGCTCTGAGTTTTGGAAGCCTCTCTTTATACAAATCTTTTTTACATTTCCATCACAGATAGCAAAAAACTATGGGCCAGCTCTAATGCCATTGCCAGTTTAAACCAGTTCATATTTTCCTATTGTATGTTTTGTTGTAACAGTATGAACTCTGCCTTAGTGTGAGAATTGGGAAGATAGTAAGATTCTTTTCACTTATAATAATAATAAAACAGTTGAATTCCATGGCAATATATTGTCAGTATGGAGGCATCAGTTTTACAAAAACTATGTCACTACAAAACGAATTCAGAAAGGTGGAGACACTGCAGCTTGTCCCTGCTTGACTAGAACATCAGTTGTTACAGAAAGGCTCTAGTTAGGTTTCTAGCATTGCATGTAACAACCCAATTAGGCTAATGCTGTCCTTTGGTTGGTGAGATTTTTCCAGTGCTGCACGCTGAGCCTTTGCCAGAGAGCTTCTTGTCTGGCTCCAAGTACATATAATATCAAATCATAGTCAAATGCAATACCCCCAGCACCAGTGATAGTCCTCAGTTTAGTCTTCGTGCTTTCTGTAGTCTGTCCTACTACAAACTGTCTGACTTCATAAGTAAGTTTTCTTCACTGAGTAAAATTGTTTATATAGATATTATATATAGATATGTTATATAGCTGATTACAGTGAATAATAACAATATTAGGATATTAAAAAAAAAAAAAAAAAGACAAGTATCATAGTGAAACAACCTCTTTACCATGGCACAGCTTTCAGCCGGGTCATGACAGTTAGGAAGTACTCCACAGAAAAGAAACGGGAATGACTTCTATCTAGATAATCTTACTAAGAGGAGTAATTTTGCACTGTTTAACTTAAATAAAATATCAAGAATTATGTAGCAGTCTCAAGCACATAACAGGCTGTTGTAAAGAACAAAGGTGCAATGTCTTACCTGTGGCCATGGAAAATGATTTTAATTTAGAATTTGGAAAAACGTTTTAGTGACATGGATAGTAGACAAACTGTTCAGAGATACATGAAGTCTTTCTTATTAGAAGCTGTAGAACGGTGTCTGGACTGACTAGAATATTTGCCAGGAGTGGCAGGAGACAGAACTGCTTCAGATTCTTTCTAGTCTTGTGAGTCATAGTATTGTTTGTCAAATTATTAATAATAAACATTTACAAAATATATCACAGAATGCCACGAACTCACAGAAACTCATATGAATTACTAACAAGTATCAGGCAAAAACAACAAAAACAAGAATAAATGTTTTATTGTGAAGGTACCATGTAATTATGCATAATTGGCTAATTAACTCACAACAGAAATAATTGTCCAGGGCAAAAGTGATAAAATGGTTGGATGTATAAGGTTACTCTGAGGTAACACCAAATGATTCATTTCCAAGAACTACTGTTAGTGCTGTGATTAAAAGAAACTATTTTGGAAGATGTCTTCTCACAGTTGGGGTATTGGGAATTTGTACTGAAGTGCAGGCTCTTGGGAAAATAACTGTGTAGGGAGTACTTTGGATAGTGTGTGTTGGGTGATTCCTACGTACATCTGATGTTATTGAAAGTCAGCAGCAATAATAGAATTCCTACAGGCATGTTGTGAAATACATCAACTTGTAGCTAATTCTGAAGGAATATAGCTATTAGAATACCTAATTCTACTGATTCCAAAGGAGTGGTAGATCATGGCTATGCAAAAAGCGGTATATTTTCATGTCACGTATATAAGACGGAATTCTTTTGAAAACTTAGGTCTGAATCCACTTTCTTTGAGATTAATTAAAAAAACCTATGATTCCAGTGGTAAAAGACTAAGGCACAGTAAAATAGTTTGGGAAATGCCTGTGGCATTTTTTCTCTTAAGCCAGTTGTACATGGCTATACAAAGAGTACAGACAAAGTTAAATCATAGTTTTATAATAAATTGTAATTTTATAATATCATGTAATTTCACTACTGAGTACTAACAATCTGAATGTGTTGCTCAGTATTAAACCTTTAAATAGATTTGGACATAAGCTCATGTTTCAAATGTATTCTTATGATAAGCGCTTTTTATCAAGAATAAGATTAAAGGAGAGGGCAGAGCTTAGACTGATGCACAGTAATGGATTAGAAAAGACTCTCAGGAAGGAGTTGTATCAAGAAAATGTATCATTGCACTCTTTTGTTTCCTTTTCCTTTTAAGAGGTGTAGTGTTTCAGGTTTTTCTCCCTCCTGTCGCAGGTAAAAGTTTAATACCATCAAAAAGTTTTATGCTTCCTTGAAGCAGATACATTAAGGACAATATTTGATGGGGACACACTGAGCATGCTATTGTAGTCTCTCTGAATGCTTAGTTTTCGAGAAAAGAAATGGCCTCTGAAGACTGCTACAAATAAAAAAAAAAAAATTAAAAAAAAATTCATCTCACAGGGAGGTTAGTTACAACTTACTGTGATGCTCTTTGCCCTGAGAAATGTGTCTGTAACTCTTCAGCCTTTGATGAACGTCGTCTTTGGAGACGAATTTACACCAAATATTTTGTTTATTTACACACTATTGGTCTATTTCCAAAAATCTCTTGAAGGATCAGTAGTCTGACTTAGAAAAGCTGTTTCAAAGGTGAAAATTATTTTAGATTAACATGTGAAGGAAAGCACTATTTCTTAGCCCCAAATTAAATTTACTTACTTTTGCAATCCAGAATATTGTTGAGACGCTTTCTTTCAATATTTTGTGATCTTATTGAGGCTTGAACCCTCTCTAGAAGAAAATACTTAAAAAGAAAATGGACTTATAAGCATGAAAAAGATGTTGAAATTACAAGAGGGAAATTTAAGAAGAAGGAATTAACACTTCAGAATTAGACATGATGATGGGTGCAGATTAAATTAGAACAGACGTTTTATTTCTCAAAACTTACTTTCACAAAACAGTAAATAAGATTTTAGATAATACTAATGTGGAAAGTGGTTAATACTTTC
>JAHREE010150344.1:0-10679 GCA_033628505.1 Tringa tobata | reverse complement strand
GGGGCTCTAAGGTCTCCCTGGATTTTTGGTGACATCAGTGATGGTTATGAAATGTAACAGTTAAAATGCCCTTTCCCTGCCTCTAACCAGAGCAGTTACAGTCCCTGGTTTTCAGACATAAGATACAAAAGTGGTATTTTTGCAGTGCTGGCAGGTGGGTCCCAGCCGTGCTGGAGCGGTTAATGCGTCTGAGGGTACCTGTGTGCAGGAGCGCTCTGCGCCAGATTTTTCTCCCACTGAGGTTAATGTGAAAATCCTCTTCTGGTTTCAGTCCTGTAGAGCTGAAGCACAGGTGGCATTTACCCAGTCTGTAAATGAGAGGCTGCCCCGGCCTCTCTTCCGACCGCGCTCAACATTCCGTGGCAAACTCTGTCAGGACCAGCAGCTCCCAGGGCTGTGACATTAAAAACAAGGCAAACGTTACCAAAAGCAAAATGAAAACAGTCTGTAGGTACTAACAGCCTGGGAGAGCAAAACCGGCGGGAAACACCTTGAATTTCTACGGGTTTAAAGCAGTGGCAGTGACGGTGTGGATATAACTATTAAGTTTAATTTCCAGAAAGACACGCTTGTTCCTCCTGACCAGGTGTTGACTAAGGAACACGCTTTGGGGCTGCAGCCTGAGAGGTGACAATTGGTCAGAGCTGCCTCCTCACTTAAACCAGATGATATTTGTTTATGGAAAGGTCTAAGTGAAATCCTGCCTCTGCAGAGCTGGGTCAAGAGCTCCTCAACAGGTCCCTGATCTCTTGAGTAAGTGGAGAGAGCAGCCTGTGCGACACAGACAAATGTGAAGTGCCACGCAGGCAGAGTATAAAACGGATCAAATGGAGTGCAAAATGAAGAAAACAGAACTAAAATAAATCTTAAGGCTGCTCTCTGGGCCAAATGCCTCTAAAGTGGAAAGCTTTGAAAACGCTGGGATGTGCCATGGCCCTCGGGATGGGGCTATTCAGGCCGTGATAACTGCATGGGGTTGCCATTACTATGGAAGTATGCACAGCAACAGCAACACACTGGCATAAATATTTTGGGGGAAATACATTAAAATTTTGCTACGTAGGATGAAGGTTTCTAAAACACTCATTGAGCTAAACCAATGCAGTCTCATTTTCAGCACTAGACTAATTATTTACATATAATAACTCACCCCTCTCTGAATCCTTCCTAATAAATAAATAAATACCCTTGAAAATGGATTATTTTTGTGTAGCTAGAGAAAGGTGTTCTGATTGCTTATGATTGCTTTTGTGAAGTGCTTTAGATCTTCCTTTAAATTTGCTCCTTATGTTCCAGGAGCAAAGATCATCGTCAGGTTTCATGCTGCCCTGTAGGAGAAGGCCATAGAGAAAGCATTTTCAAATTTTGTATGCAATCTAAGAGCCAATTTGAAGATTCATAATTACTTTAATACTCCTAACTAATCAAGGCATAGTATATATAGGTTAAAATTAAAAAAGATTTACACTTCCTAGGATAGCAAGTATTAATGGGGATCCTAAAAAAAGAGAATATATTAAAAAAAAAAAAGCAGAAAGGAAAGAATATGAAAAATAACAGCTACACACCCTCTCCCAGAACTTTAAAGTCAAAAATTCCAATAAGTTATGAGATATCTAATTGTTATAAGACAAGCTGATCCATTAAAACCACAGCTCAGAAACAACAGACCATAACGAATTACAAAAGGTTGAGATTATCAACATTCTACTTTCCTATTTCTTTATATTAATTATTCTCTGGTAGTATAGCAGGAGCTCTACTTTTTTTCGATGAGCTGTTTCAGCATATGAGGACCAGTGACATTCATTCTGGGGCTTCCAGATTGGTGCTCCACCTGCATTGGTGATGCTCCTTCAATTGGAGCTCTATTAAACGAAAGAAACAATGTGATTTTTGTAAAGAAATAAATAACTACTGATGCAAATCATAAAGTCATAGAATCATTCTGGTTGGAAGAGACCTTTAGGATCATCGAGTCCAACCGTTAACCCAGCACTGCCAAGTTACCACTAACCCATGTCCCTCAGCACCCCGTCTGCCCAGCTTTTAAATACCTCCAGGGATGGTGCCTCCACCGCTTCCCTGGGCAGCCTCTTCCAAGGCTTGACAACGCTTTCTGTGAGGAAATTTTTCCAACTATCCATCCTAAACCTCCTCTGGTGCAACTTGAGGCCATTTCCTTGTGTCCTATTGCTTGTTACTTGGGAGAAAAGACACTACAATTTTTCGTGACTTGTCTTCTGCTTATTAATTTAAGGATGACGTTTTTTCCCAAGAACTCACTGCAAATCACTGACAGATTATTATTATTTTTTTTTTAGACGCACTTAATCCAAGCACCAAGAAAAGATGAGAAAATGCTATGCTGGTCGTGGGCATGTGAAGGTCCTATTTTATTCAAGGCAATAGAAAATAGAAATGTCGAGGCATACAAGTCTCTCTTCGATGACAGACCTAGGCAGTGTGCAGGAAGAGTCAGGTGAGACCATTTTCAGGGCACACAGCTCATTTATAACCTCTGTCCCAGGCTGTCGCGGCGCCGGGAGCCCGGGGCATGGTGGAGACACACACATTGTATTGGCAAATGTCGAATCCATCATCCAGAGAAAAGGGAGGAGGAAGAGTCAGAGAGGCTCCGTGGAGGGACAAGGAGAAAAAGGTCTTCCCGGGACATTATCTCACCGCCTCGCTCCCTGCCCATCCTGTGCCTCCCAGAGATGTCAGATGTGATCTCAGCAGCAAATGCAGCGGGACTTTTTGTTTCCTCCAGAAGGGTGTTCCCCATCGTCAGCAAAGTCCCTTTCACTCCTCATCAGCCCCGTGCGCGGCAGCGGGGGTTTGGAGGAACTCCACTGCGGTCAGAGCTGCACCGACGTGGAGGTGGGAGGTGGTTGGATTTCAGAGGGAGCGAGCACAAAAAGTGCTCCTGGAAGGTCTGAGCGTGGTTCTCGGGGAGAGAAGAGCCACAGTAAGAAGAGCTCTTTTTCATTCAGCTACTGATCTATTTTACCAAGCTGCTTAGTACGATCCAAAAATGTGCCACCAAAAGCAGCTTTCAGGCTAAAGACTATATTTTTAGTCATCTGAAACACTAATTTTAAGACCTTGGACGTATGGCTTTAATGGAAAAGCAGAGCAATACCCATTTATTTTATTTGCACACACATGTAAATAGGAATATTTAGGAATAGTCTACTATATCTACACCATCATCCCCCACCAGCCCGACACTGCACCACCCAAAATGCTCCATGAAGGACCTGACGTAATGCCAGGGAGCTCCTGCAGCCCCTTACACCTCTCCCACTGCCACCAGAAATGTTTGCAAATATGACCCTGCAGTTCAGACCTTCAGAAGCTTTCTTGGCAAATATTACATTGGAGTAAGCTCTGACGGCGTGAGCTGGGGCTAATGGCTATGAAAGACCAAAAAGCAGTATCATCAATGAAGAATTTGGCTGGTGAGGGGGTGGAAAGGTTGTTAATTTTTGAAACATATTTACATTCAAAATTAAAATAAATGCAACTCGAGCCATTATGCACTTTGAGATGGGTTTTTTTTTCTTTACATCTAAAGAATTAAAAAGTGCTCTTACATGCAGTAGGGATAAAAACGCATTTAGTACAGATGCTAAAAGAAAGCGTATCAGTGAACTGCGAAGTGATTATGTTGTACCCTTGGGCAATAAGGCTGTCATAAAATTTCCAAACAAGATGTGAGAATCTAGGACAGTTCTGTTGTTGGGTCACAATATTTGCTTTGCAGCCACATTCTCTGTTTTCTAGTTATAAATTAAATTGCGACATTTCTAGTACTCATTCACCCACTGTCACCGAAAACACGCACAAAAGCCTGAGTGGGTTTGGGAAGGAACAGGGAGGTTGTAACAGCAGAATGTGTTAGATACAGGTCAAATATTGTCCTTGGACAAGTGAAATGATGGAACATGAGAACTTCTGGCTTTCGCCCAAACCCAGACCTCTTAAACTAATAACTCGTCGGAAAGAAAACCTCAAGTTTTGCCTCTGTTACCCACCCAAGCTCCCACAGAAGCACAGGGGTATTGATTAATAAAGCCATTTTAGGTGCAGGACATGAACTAGGGGGAGGTTCCTCCCGAAGCCAATTTGAAACATCTAATGTTGAACCATCCCCTGGAGAAGCCCATTCTGCTCCTCTCCTGCTTTCCCCTATTTTCACTCTATCTTTTTTTTGAAAAAAAAAAAAAAAATAAAAGCCAAACAATAAACAAAGCAAATGATACAAAAGGTCTTGGTGATATTCCAGTGGGGAAGAAAAAATTTTGAAGCCACCTCTGCAACAGGACAGTGATTTTCTGCACAGCAGATAACTAGGAGGTATTTATTATATGGCCAGTATTTATACAGCAGCAATGGTCCTTGGGACTGATTCCATTTCTGCATGTTTAGTAGAATAAGTGCAATATCAAAATACCCCATTTACAGGCTGTACCCACTACGAGAGCAGTGAAATGGCACCAGGAAACCCCACACAGGTCAGGTTTTCTTAATAATTAAAGCGACTGCCTGATGTGGCCAAGAAGGAATAAGACCCGGGTGCAGCCAGGTGCCACCACCGTCACCCGGTCGCGTGCCATAAAATGGTTATATGTGGCATTTTGGGGCTCACGCCCCCTCCAAAATATCTGCTATGTACAATGAACTTCCGAAGTTAGCAGAAATTGGGCTAATCCTATAGCAGAGAGAGGGTAATTTCAAAAGGTAATTGACGTCTTTTTAACCTGGAACTGTCAAAATGTATTGAGAATAATAGGGCCTGACAAGTCTAAAGTTAAAAAAGAAATTGCAAGATTGATCCACTTTAGGTTCCAAATTTTTACGCTAGGTTGGCAGTGCACTTCTATCAGCACAGAATCAAACAAATATTTCCCTCTAAATAAAGGAGCAAAGGAAAAATGGTCTAATGCTTACAGAAAAGCCCAAAATATTCAAAATGCAGAGTTTTCCCCTTACCTTTCTCAGAATGGTTGAATCCCATTTCTCTTAACAGCTACCATGTGTCTGATAAGAGCAACGTGTTGGGAAGTGGAGGTCATCTAGAATGATAAAATCAAATCCATTTAAGTGAAAACACTTTGAAATCTACTTTATACGCGTGTTACCGCATTGCCAGCTCCTCTGTGCTGCAGAGAGGTGGATGTAGAGCTCCGCATTGAGAATTTAAGGGCTGATGTGACTAAAAGCCTTGATTCAGTTGAAAAGAGACAGGAAAAGTCACGGAAACTGGAGACGGTACCAAGAGCAAAGAGCTGTGAAGCTACAGAGGGTAAAAGTGTCATCGTCACTTTTGTCCCTGGCTCCGCAGGTCAGGGGGATGTTCTCCCTCCCTGGGAGGCTCAGCTGGAGAAGGAAAGATGAGGGGAGATGCCCAAACCTGGGAAGTTCTGGGGGTGCGTGGGATGAACTGGGGCAAGGACTTGGTTTTCCAAGGGCTGAACGTCCTACAGCTCTACACGTGCCAGTGTTCAGGCTGCAAAACACATCGACTCCCCTTTCTCTGAATCCTTCCTGTTTGTGAACTAGACCCTCAAGATTTAGAAATCCTCATAGGCATTAAAAAAAACCCAATAAAACCAAACCCAAACGAAACCTGAACTAAAATCCAGCTTTATGAATAAGGAAGTAATGAAAAACTCCCATGGACTTCAGGAGGCCAAGATCATGACGTGCACGTCACCCAGGCAGCACTTTGCTGCATCCAGCTCATTTTAGTGAGGTTTGAGGACCAGAGTCCTCAAACACAGAACTGCAGCCTGTAAAATGTAGAAAGTTTAAGCAGGAAGAGAGCTAACGTGTTCCCCAGAGAACTGAAATATACACATTTCGCTTGTTTTGCAATATAGGAGATATGCATACCTACGTCGTTATCAAAATCTAAATACCACCCTTGGAGTTGTTTATTTTGATGAGCTAGTTTAGATAAAGTAAAAATAAAACCCAAAAAAACAAACCACCAGCATCTCATGTGTAATCTTGTGTAAGAATTCACAGGCAAATAATGCAAGACTCAGTTGCCAATACCAATTTCAGAATAACTTTAAAAGTTTAGCTCCCATTTACCCATTTACTTTAAATTGGAGACTGAGCACAAAGAAGAAAAAAAAAACATTAGTTTTTAGGGGATTATTAGCTAGAAAAACCAGGTGTCAATTTCTACAATTCAAGTAAAACCCAGCCCTCCTTTGCGGTGTTTCCTACTGAAAATGCCTGTAATCCTAGAGTCTCCTCCCCTCCTCCCCCATTCGTGTGTAATACTTGATATTCAAAACACAATTATTTATAATGGAGCTGTAATTTCAATACTTCTAATGGTAAGTAAAAAAGAAACCGGTTGAGAGCACATTCCTACTGCAGTCCTCATTTTAAGTGTGAGATTTTGAACACTGGCCACCCTGTGATGGTGGGAACTTCAGGCAGGTGATCCCACGAGGTCTGTACAAACCACACCATCAACAACCTGATCCCTCTTTCCTCTTCAAAGAAGCACTTCAGAGGAGGCAATTTTTCTCTCTCAAACAAATTCAGAGAAAAACAGCTGGATACCAATTTCTAGGACGGAACGAGAAGCAGTGAACACCCTTTTTTCTGACACCCTGCAACGTACCAGTTACAGTTTCCTCAGCTTCTCCAGCCGCCCGCAAGAAGTCTCCGCAAGCAGCTTACAATTTAAACGATACAGCAATTATTTCTTGGCTGGCACACACAGAATACAGCTTGCACTTGACCAGCCCCTTAGCTAAGCAAAGGCATGGCCATAATCCCCGATAGAACAACTGTATCCTTGATGATGCTGAGTTCATCATTTCTCACCACCAACACCTGGGTGGCATCAGTGACCTGAGTGACTGACACCTTGACAAATGATGATCCAATGACTCCCAACCCCCTTCCCTGGTGATTTTTTTACTACTATGATTTTTTCCTTTAGGATTTTGTACCTTTCCATGCAAGTATCTTTTCTTCTTGACTGCTGGATCTTGTCTGAGAAATCCTACCCCAGCCCAGAGCCTGGCTCCCTGTGGCTGAGCCCATGGAGGGACGGGAGGCTGTGGCAGGGACACACACAGAGATGGGGTTACCCAGAAGAAAAGGAAGGGAGCAAAGATGTACAGAATATATTTAAAATATTTTACAGCACATACGATCCACTGAATTGCCAAAGCTCCTCTTCATGTGCACTGGATGATGCATTAATTATTTTCCAGGTAATTTCTGACCCACCATCACAGCGACACAGCCCAATGCCCAAAAGACCATGGTGAGCAGTGGTGATTAAGTGCTTCGGATGGTGCACTCCCACCTTTTCCGGTTCATTATAAATAAGAGAAACAGCACTCTGGCAGAAACCCTGCAAAACAAATGAAATTTTAACCTAAAGCACCTTACAGTTTTGACTTCCCCATCTGAAAGTAAATCCAGGGGTTAGGAAATAGATAAATTTGCCGGCTACTTTTTGCTACCCGCTCTTAATTAGCAGACATTCCTTCCCATTCCCATCCTTCCCCGCTCCCCTTCGCCATCCGGGGGTACCCCAGCACCTCGCGGGGAGCTGCCAAACGCTCATCTCATTTCTCAGCAAACACAACGGGAGCATGTGCTCTACTTTGCCTTTCCACCAGCTCTGCTCTTGCCTGAAGGTGCCTTCCTCTGCTCCATCATTTCGTTTTAAGAGAGAAGAGAAATGCAAGCGACATTCATTTTATAGCTCGACTACAGGTAAATTATCTGGTAAAATAGGTAAGTGCTTGGCTTTCTTCCCTTTCATTTTTCTTACCGTGAAAATAAAACGCAGTGTGTGTAGTGATTTATTACCACCAGCACGGTGTAACCCTGCGATACCCTGTATGGCTGCATAAATCCTTGTCTGAACGACAAAACCCCCTTCCACGTGGTTTGAGGTTCCCCCTGAACCTCTGCCCCACAGACCATACTGAATTTTTCCCAGGAAAAATATTTCCTAAAGCCCCACATCTCCACTGGGATGGTCCCCATGGCTTCTGGGCCACTTGCCCCGGGCAGTGGTGGAGTCACCATCCCTTCAGGTATTTAAAGGCTGGGCAGACGTGGTGCTGAGGGACACGGGTTAGTGGCAGATTTTGTCAGTGTCGGGATGATGGTTGGACTCCAAGATCTGAAAGGTCCCTTCCACCCAAGTAGTTCTGCAATTCTGTGATTCTGTGTCCACACTGGAGGGTGCCAGTCCCAAATCTGATGAAGGCTCCAGCGTGGGGCCATGCTGTGGGCTCAGCCCCTCCTTGGCAGCAAGAGGGGACCGTGGGGATGATGCACGGCACAGGATGGCATCCAGCGCGGGCAGAGCCAGGCACAGACACCTCAGTCCCTGGGAACACAAATGGCCCCACGCTCCTTCCCAGACAATAACAGGGGTGGGTGAAACCACGCCAAAACCCCATGCCCTCATTTTTATGAAACACAGCTTCTAGTTGTTCCATTTCTAATTTTTTTTTCCCCTCATTAAATAACAGAAATCAAGGAGGGGAAGGAAGGAGAAAGAGCAGGAGAGGAAAAAAAAAGAACATCTTAAATGCAAATGTCAGTATTTTAAAAACAGAGGAAGGCAGGCCCTCGCTCCCACACAGGGCTTTGCGGTCACTGGTCACTTCCAATTAGCTCCTACCAGCAGCTAATGCCTGCTGGCAGCCAGGAACAAGGAGCACTGGAGAAAAAGAAGTTCCATGTGGAGACTCTGGGTGGTTCTTTTTAACGGTACTACAACGGCCCACAGGAAGGGAAAGCATCCCTGCTGAACCTGGCTAACCCCGCGGTAGAGAACGCTGCCAGAGCTTGGCACAGCCCTGGTCCCACCAAACAGCAGCCCCCTCCTGCCCGTGATGAGCCAGGGGGAGCTTCCCCTTGGGGTCAGCTGTTCCCCATGAAGATGGAGCCGGCACGTGTCCTGTCGCTGCTCTGGGAGAGCCCTGTGGGCACCAAGCACACGGGAGAGAAAATCCTGAAGAAAATGCAGCTACTTGGGCAGCGGGGATGGGAACTGGTGTGGAAGCCCAGGGTGAGGGGTGGCACTGGATGACCCTTCCAACCCAAACCATTCTATGATTCTGTGATTTCTGCTACTGACCTCACATAACACCACATCCCCAGAAAACCTCGCACCGGAGAAAAGAATTTCTTTTCCCAAAGCTGCTTTTCTGCCACCATGTCGAGAGCTCCACGACGCAGCTGGGACAAGAGCAAACACCGATTTACCCCCCAATCCCAGTTTCAGAAGCGCTCACCCCTTTCCCTTATCGTTTTCATAGTCACACTCATGTTCCCAGGTGCCCATTTCAGACACCACACGGGACATGGAAAGACAATCCAGCACAAAAGCATGTTATAACCTTCCACAGACCTCTGCTCACCTCCATATGGACCGTGAGGTCAGTATTTAAAGACACAAACTGAACTCTTAAAAAAAATAATCTTCTATTTCTAGGCCTTTTATCTTATTTTCCCCCGAGGAGCAAGTTAACAATAATGTGCTGCGTAGAACAACAGTGACAACAAATATATTTTCCAACTGTACAAGGTAATAAACTCATGGATGGGAGTTTACACCCAGCAGACTGAGACATTACTGACAGCCAGATCTCAACATGATTTTAAAAATATCTCAGGACAGGCCTCCTGTAACACCAGTAAGTAATAGGTAACTACTTCATCCTTTGAAAAAGGGCATTTTTCTATTGAAATCTTTGACTTTAAAGTTGATTTATTTGGATTTTGTTCACTGACAGGTTTTGAGCACATGCAATCAAAATGCAGGAAAATACATGTAATTTTCAGAGAAGGAATAATTACAGCTTAAGTGAACTTCCTGCACTCTGCCATGGCTCCTTCTCGTGCTACAAGAACACGCTTCCTGAACCAACATTCATAATGTTAAATCAAATGTTAATAAGCATTTTAAACTGCATAATTTATGCTAATCTAAGAAGTGTTTTGCCTAGACAGGAGCTGGTGGGGTTGTTTTACCTCTCAAACTGTTACACTTCTATTAGTTGTCTGTGATTCAACACAGCACACGTGTCAAACTGCTCTAAAATGGTGCCCAGGTACCTATTCATTTCCACAGGCTCTTTATGGTTTTGCTAAATATATATTTTTTTTAGTAGAGATTATTTTTGTAGTTCATTTTCTAGGTTCTCCACTGTCGGGGCAGTGATCCATCGTTGCTCGTTAGAACGATGGAGAAAGAAAACTCAATTTAAACTGGGATTCCAGCGCCAAGGAAATGTAAGCACAGCCACAGGAAACCAAGGCCAGAGAATAAATATAAAACTTGGAAGAACAGCCAACAGCAGGAGCACGCACACAAAAAATGCCTTATCTATAGGAAAACAGTGTCACATTTGGTTTTGTCTATGCTTTCTCTTTGTGAAGGACTCCCTCAAATGCTGATGACACCATATATTCCCCTCTGATGCAAACTGGCAGGAGGCCACGGCTTTCAGTAACAGCAGAACCAGCATCTTTTCAAGCATCTGTTCAGCAGTTAGACCTCCTGGTCTGGAAACGCGTGAGCGACCGCTGGTGCTTATTCTTGGGGATAATGAGGACGACTAGAGGCTTTCAAGCATTTTTTAGGTGATGTGAGGTGCGTCACCCAAAGAACA
>JAHREE010150343.1:0-27796 GCA_033628505.1 Tringa tobata | reverse complement strand
CAAACAAGCCCCGAAATCTCAGCCGGGGAGACGCGCCGAGGAAACATCAGGCTTTCAGGCTCCATTAACTTCATATTTACAGCCCCTTTTTAATAGGATGCGGGTCCTGTCGCCCTGTCACTCTGCTGCTGGCGGAGGATGCTCACGGCAGCGGCGTGTGCCGGGAGCGGGGCGAGCACAAGGGGACGGCACAACCCAGGAGGAACCCCCCAGACCAACCCCAAATTAACCATTTGCAGAACCCAGAGCCACCACCAGCACAAAAAAACCCCATCCTGGGGCTGCCCCGTGGGATGCTGCCAGCCCAGCACCGCACACTGGGATGGGGAGAGGGATGCAGACCCAGAGCATCCCTATGGCTTAAAAATCATGCGTGTGTGTCCCCCCACCCCAGCCCCTCCTCTCTCAAGGGTTTCATGGCCTGTCGAAGGACTTAGTATAATCCAGGGAGAAAAATGAAAGCCCCGGCCCCGCAGGACGGAGTGTGCTGTCTGGGGTAGAACTAATAGTTATTATCTACATTAAGCACCATGGCTGTCAGGGAGGAATTAATTTCCAAGCAGCGAGAGATGAAAGTTCCCCATTTTTCAGGGAAATCTACACCGTGCGAGGTGGCTAAAGAAAAATAACTTAAACGTGATTAAAAATGATCCCCATTTTATTAAAAATAATTCTAATTTATCTCTCCCTCCGGCTTCCTGTTTCACTGGCATAAATCCCGGTTACCGGAGGATAGGCGCCTGCTGGAGATCCCGGGCTTGTGCTGGCTGGTGCCGGGGCCAGGACATCCCTAATGGAAATCCAAATTTTGGGCATGGAGAGGGAAGTACATCACATTCCAGAGAGCCAGCCTGCTCCCTGTCAAGCCCCGAACGCCCTTTTCCAGCAGCAGAGACGGAAAAGCCAACCCTTCTCTCACCCCTCCCAAAACCGTTCTGGGAGGCAGCAAAGTGGAGATGCTGAAATCCAGGAAAAACGGGGGAAAAAAATTCAGATGAGGGAGGCAGGGAGGGGTCCCCGGCCGTGCCACGGGGGGCTGGTAAAGCCGGGCACCGCCTCGCCTGCGCGGCCGGTCAATTTGTCTCGCTGCAAAACGAGGATCCTGCTCCTCCATCTCGCCAAGATGTTGCAAAAAATCAATTAGTGGCTAATGACATTACAGCGGTTGGGAGATATAAAGCTTTACAGGAGCGGTAAGTGGTAGCGATACACAGTAATTCAGATTCCAGCGGTGAAATATGGGAGATTGCTCTCGTTTTATTAGCGGCCACCAGTGTTACTCATCTCGTTAAGTTTATTAATAAGCCCATCTCCCCCCAGCCTGGCAGGGTCCGCGATGGAGCCGCAGCTCCCGCTGCACGTGCTGCCCGGGGGGAAAGCTGGAGCAATCGGGGGTTATTTTAACCGGTCCCCCCCTCCAGACACTCCCTTTTCTCATCAAAAACCAGGGGGTTTAGTAATTTGTCAGATCAAAAGAAGCTCCCAAAAGGAATTTTTTTTTTTCTTGCTATCCAAAAATATATCTCTAATGGAAAAAGTCAGGGCTTGGAAGAGGCCGTTTGACTTTGAGCTTTCGGGCAGCTTTCAGGGCTCGATTTTATTCTCCTTTCATTGCAGCTCCGCCAGCAGCGATAGTCTCCGTCCTGCCGGTGCCATTCTAATAATATTCCATTGTAACAGTTAAAACATTTTCCTTTCTGTTTAAAGCCTGCAAGGAAGGAATCTCCTGCATATTCAGAGATATCAGCTTTCCCTTTCCGACTGCAATCTAACCAATTAAAAAAAATTAAAAAAATAAAAAAAATCCAAAATAACTCCTGCTCAGCCCTGGTGTCATCAGGATCTATTGCGTCTGCTTCTCTTCCTGCTCGGGTTGAACATGGGTTTACAAACCCCTCCCAGCAAACATCCCCCCTCCTCGATGGTGATGGGCTGCAGTGTGGGCTCAATTCCCCGGCATAACTCCCCAAACCCACAGCAGATCCCTTAAAACCTCAACATTATCCCCAAAATGGGGCCGATGCCCTCCCCTGTGCCTCGATGTCCCCCATCGCACAGGCAAGCTGGGGCTGGTCCCATCCCATCACTGGGACATGGAGTGGTCCGGGCTCCAAAATGGGGCAAGACACTGGAAAATCAGTGTCATGGTCGTGACGCAAACTCAAGGCCAGGCTCCTCGTCGTGATCCTCCTCCTCCTGCTCCCGTTTTAAGGTGAATGCAGAAAAATAAACCCCCTTTTATCTCTCCTTCCCAGCTTTATATATGATTTTCAGGTGCAGAAAACCCAGTGCCCAGGGGGACGGTGACTCCCCCGGTGCCACCACCAGCTCCCGGATCACAAAGTCCAGGGCAGTGTCCCCAGCCCTGTCCCACCGCCAGCTCCAACCATTCTGGTGCCTGCCCGGAGGCTGGGATCATCTGCCTGATCCCACCAGCAGCCACAAGCCAACCTGGGGCTGCAAAACCAGCCTTGGCTCCCCCCTTTTCCAGGGAAAACATCCCAAAGGCAGGAGGGAGAGAGGAGAAATCCCGGAGCAGCATCTGGAGCCCACACTGGTCAGTGGTGATGCAGGTTTTGTGCCCAAGAGCATCCCACAGGAAAGGTCATTCCCTGCAATCGCTTCAGCGTTTATTGACCGAGCTCTGAAACAGCAAAATAATTTAATAGCTTAATATATGGGATCGATGCAAGCAGGGGAGGGGAGTGGCGGCGATTAGCCAGAGCTGCTGATGACACTCCTGTGTGTGCTGGGGCTGGGGGCACCTCTGGGCTCCGGGGGGGTTACCCCAGCCAGGTATGGGATGGACACCTCGAGGTCATAGAATGGTTTGTGTTGGAAGGGACCTTAAAGACCATCTTATTCTAATGCCCTGCCCTGGGCAGGGACACCTCCCACCACACCAGGTTGCTCCAATCCCCCTCCAACCTGGCCTTGAACCCCTCCAGGGATGGGGCAGCCACAGCTTCTCTGGGCAACCTGGGCCAGGCTCTCACCACCCTCACACCAAAGAATTTCTTCCTGAGATCTCATCTCAATCTCCCCTCTCTCAGTTTAAAACCATCCCCCCTCATCCTAGGGCTCCCCTCCCTGGTCAAGAGTCCCCCCCTGAGCTTTTCTGGAGCCCTTTTTGGGACTGGAAGGTGAAGGATGGGGCAGGATTCACCCCAAACTCCACAGGGCTCCACGCTGGGGGCTGCAAACAGGGACCCAACAAAGCACCGTGGAAACACCTGTGGGAAAGACAGAGGCAAAACAAAGCATCCACCACGGGGCACCCACGGGCACAGCTCTGCCGGCAGCGCGGCCACAAACACGACACACGTGCACGACTGCCTGCGCTCCCCCCTCCTCCTAATTGTTTCTCTTCGTCTTTTTATGGTTGTTAATTGCTCCCTCCTCCGTTTACTGTGTTACTCCAAGTGCTGCTCTTAATTTGCCTCTCTTGCTGCAGGTGCTGGCTGTATTATTAACTTTTAATGTGGAGTGTTAGGGATCCGTGAGTTTGTTTTCCTTGTTACTGATGGATATTTAATTGGCGAGTGGCTGCCGGGGTGGCGGGGCCATCCAGCAGGAATCCAATGCAAATACGATTTCACATTCTTCTGCTCCCTCCCCGACTGCCAAATATTTTAAATAAATAAACACGATTGCGTCAATGTATGCCGGAGCGCCAGGCTCCCAGGTGCGGGCACAGCCCCGCTGCCAACGTCTGTGGGCTCTTCTGCAGCCCAACACCAAACCGTGATGGCACGAGCCCAAAACCAGTCCCGGAGGAGCTGGGCAGGGTATTTCCCAGCAGCCGTGACCCTGCTGGTGAGCACCCGGCATCCTCGGGTCCCGCCGATGCCAGCCCGGCCGGGCAGCCCTGGGAAACGGCTGCTTAATAAGACTTTGCATTAATGTCCCGCAATGCAGACACTAATCAAGAGGCGGCATCTCCCATCCCAGCAACGATTTAACCCTCTGCCAGCCGCAGGAAGCCACGTCCAGCCTCGGCGTGATGCCTGGCCATCTCTCCCTCCGCGCTTCAAAGCTGGGTGTCAGCACCCAAAGCAGCCCAAATCCCCGTTCCCAGCACCGAACCAGCCCAAATCCCAGTGCCTGCAGGTCGGTGCCCACCTCTTGCACCCCACAGCCATGGGTCCGGCACACCGTGGGGCTCAGCAGGACACCCCAGGACCCCAGCCCCACGCCAAGAGCATCCTTCCCAGCAGGGATGCCCCGGGGTGCCCAGTCCCCAGCGCGGGCTGGGAGACTGACAGCTGCCACTCAGCCCCTCTTTGCCCGCATCTCTCCGAGCAGATGAATATTCATGCTTTCGGCAGTGCTGCGGGACCCTTCTGCGGGCTCCCTCGCTGGTAAATATTCATGAAACACCAGGCAAAACGCTCACAATAACAGCTTTGGCTCCTCCAGCACCGGTACTGGTGACCCTCACCCTCCCGTGCCACCGCGGGGCCGGGCTGTGCCGGGAGAGGTGTGAAAACGCAAATACCTCCCTTCAGGCTTCACCCTGGGGGCAGCCAGGGGCTTGCAGGAGCAGGTGGTTGGGTGCTGGGGTGGCCCATCACGGTGTCACAGCGGGTGGCACGTCCTCGGCCGGTCACCGCAACCCTCCTGCACGTCCATAGTCCTCAAACGCCCCAGCACAGCCCCAAAATAAGCCCATTCCCCTGCCCCCGCCTTAACCACAGCTCACGGCCCCGCAATACCATTAACGAGAGTGGCTGAGCTAATTAAATACCTGTTAGTGATACAGTCATTACCGAGGCCAATAAAAGTTGCCTCTGAGCTCCCTGGCTCCTCTGTTCTATGGCCAACGCCTGCAGCAGAGCTCCCTGCAGCACCCACGGGTCCTCACTGGCACCCCTGGACCCCAAAGGTGGGTCTGGGTCCCACAGCATGCACACAACACATGTGTGCCATATGTGTCCCTGCCCCATGATCATGGCATCTGCCACCAGCCCAGGCCCCACCGGGGTCCCCAAAACCACCATCCCGGCTGTCCCCAGCCTCTGCTCCATCCCCAGCTCCCCCAAGTGCCACCAAAGACCTTGGGGACCACTGGGTGACCACCCGTGCCCCAGGACCTCAGGTCGGGAGAATTGCATCTGTTGGTGACACTGACAGCAGAGTGCTGAGCAGGGTGCAGATGAAAAGCAGAGGGAAGGAAAAAACACCCAGAGAGATAAAAAGCCCAAATTTGGGAGTCAGTTCCATTCACCGTAGCGAGATGGGCATGAAACAAAACAGAGGAAAGCAGGAGGCTCGTGTCTCCTCCTCGGCGCAGGTCAAACAGGGGAGAGCCTGAGCATTTGGGTACACACCAGGGAAACTGAGGCACAGAGCTGCAAAATGGTCTGGACTCACCCCTCTGGCCATGGCTGTCACCGGTCCTGCTGCTCCATGGATGGCACAGTCCCCTGATGGCACAGTCCCCTGGCTTGGCTGCCGCTACCCCAGCCCTAACGGATGTGCTTCAGGCAGCCGGGGCAGTGAGAATCAATCACCCACCTAATTAATCCTGGCACCCCCATCGCTGCTGCCCTGGTGCAGGTGGGCTCCCGGGGAGCCGTGGGCTGGGTGCCCTCGCTGGGACTTTGCAGGGCTGCTGCCAACCCAGGGGGTCCGTATCCCTCTGGTGGGACCCCTCTCCTCTGGGCTGAGCTCCCGAGCAGCTCAGCAGAGAGCAGTGAACCCACCCAGCTTTGCTCCCCAGCCAGCTGGCTTTGAAACCTTGATCGGCACATGTGCAGTGAATTTAGAGGTCTCAGCTCCCAGCTGGGCTGCTGCAAAGCCCCGCAGCAACAGGGCAAAGGGTCTGGGGGTCACTGGTCTGTGGTTTCTTGCTCCCCAGAGCCTGGGGCTGTTGGTCCCATGCGGGGACCCACTTGCACAGGATCCTCTGGAGCAGAGGTGGAAGTTGGGGAGCATTCCAATCTTGGGGAGACCTTTCCCAGCCGGCACAAAGCAGCTGGGGGCTCTTACGTGTGCTCAGGTGGCTCATTAAGAGCCCATCCCCTCTAACGAGCCAAACCAGAGACAGGAGGGGTAAGCCCTGGGGAGGGTCACCTGGGGGCACACAGGCAGAGAGGTCCCCCCACTGTCCCCTCGGCTCCGTCCCTGTCACCACCCGAGCTCAGTAGCCAACGCTGAGGATTCCCAGCTGCCGCCTTGGCTCGTCCCTGTGATCCCATCCCCAATCTGTCACCGTGCGATGGGGACGCCATCCCGCCATCTGCCCGCGACCCGGCCCTGTCCCCGCGCCGCAGGGACGACCCCGCAGCCTCGCCAACGTCTCAGCTCCAGAGCTGCTCATCCCTAAACCCTCCACGGGCACCTCCTGCCTCCCCCTCCCCTCCCCAGACCGAGCCGGCTGGGGAACCAGTCCCCCTGTGTCCGTGTTCATCCCTGGCCCACCCTGACATGACCATGACCGGTTCCCATCCACGCTGGAAGCCTGGGGGGGACCAGCCAGCCTTGGTGGCAAAGCAGCACCCCCATCTCGGCCATCCCACTGAGAAGGGAGATGAGTCTGGGGAGGATGGAGGATAGAACCAGGGCTGGAGGAGGAAGAAGAGGAGGAGGAGGAGGAGGATGCAGCTCTTTCCCACGCTCCCTCCTCCCCGCTGGTGACGCAGCCGAGGTGACGTGTCCCACCTCACCTATGTTTGATCTTGGTGAAGCCTTGGACCGACAACAGCCCCCTCCTCCCGCCCCCCCCTCGGCTTTTATTAGTTTAAACACATGGACCCATGAAAAATAAATGTTGCTCGGGAAAGACAGCGGCAGAGGGCTGGGAAGCAATTAGCATCCAAAGAGGCATAATTAGTGCTCAGAATGCAAGCGGCAGAGAAGAAATAAAGTAGCATTCGGATGCAATCAGGGTCGTGCCTGAATTACAAACCGTTAACTGAATTGCTAATTAAGCACAGTGGTGTGAATCACGTCTTATTAAGGACTCGGCGCACTCTCTGCCAGCCGGGGCCGTGGTGGGACGGAGGGACAACGTGGCTCATGGTGGAGGCTCGTCATTGAGGTGGGACGGGGCTTTCGCTGGCTGCTGGCTCTCCCTCGGTGGCACGGTGCCACCCTCAACGACGTGGTGACATCCTTGGCGACGCGGAATGATCCTCGGCGCTGCCATTCGCCCGGGAGGGCAGATGCAATGTGCAGGGCACTGGGTTTTGGGGACAGTCCCCGCCAGGATGGCAGCAGCCACGTGCTTGCTCTGAGCCTGAGCGTGCCCGCAGCAGGGCCATGGCACGCAGGGCAACGGCTGCCCGCCTGGCAGTTAATTAGCTGTAATTAGCAGGATTCGCCTCATTTTAGCAGTCTGGGCAAATATTTGCCCAGGGAGCGCTGGCATCCCCAGCTCCCTGCGGGCCGTGCTGGCTCCTGTGGGGATGGAGCTGGATGAGCCGGAGCGGGAAAGGGAAGGAGCCATGTCTGGTCCCCAGTGTCCCCACAGGCTGCTCTGGCTGTCACCTCTGCTTCCCCCCTTGGCGTGTGGGGGAAGGCAGGCTCCCAAGTGGGGCTGCTTCCCTTGGGGAACCCTCCCCAGGACATCCCGCATCCCTAAATCTCTACATCCCCGCATCCCTGCATCCCCACATCCCTGCATCCTCGCATCCCCACAGCCTGCATCCCTGCATCCTCACATCCCACATCTCCACATCCCAGATCCCCCTGCATCCCCACATCCCATAACCCCACATCCCTGCATCCCCACACCCCCGTGCCGGGCGGGGGCTCCCCCATTTATCAGCCCAGCGCAGCAGCAGCTCAGCGCTCGCAGAACCAC
Organism: Tringa tobata; assembly: GCA_033628505.1. Lineage (NCBI taxonomy): Eukaryota > Metazoa > Chordata > Aves > Charadriiformes > Scolopacidae > Tringa > Tringa tobata. The sequence continues at coordinate 19,989 of JAHREE010150343.1, read as the reverse complement.
ACGGCGCAGAGTGAGCCTAATCCATGGGGGGGTGGGAGTGGGGAGAGAGGATTAATTATTCATATTTTATCAAATTCAGACACGTCGTTATAAAGGTCTAACAAGCTCTTGCTTTGCCCAGGGGGGCAGCTACCCTTGCTGCTTCTCTTTTGCTTCCTAACCCTTTCTTTTTTTTTTTTTCTCTGGGATTGTTTTTATCTTCACCTTCTCGTTTCCCTTTTCTCTTTTCCCCAGCGTTTCAGCAACGCTCCTCCCTGCCGCGTCTCCATCTGCCCGTGTCCTTGCCGGGTGCCCCAATATCCCTCTGGGGTGGGCGCCGAGCTGCCGGGGATGCACCGCAGCCCCGTTCCACCCGCGCCGGGCTCGCCAAGGGCCGGGATCCCCCAGCCTTTCCCGGGAAGGCGAGCGGCAGCCCCCGGTCTCCAGCCCGGCGAGCTCCTCGCCCGGCGCCGGGATGAAAGGCTGACGGCTTCGCTTGAAGCCCTGCAGCGAGGAAAGGTCTTCGGAGCGCCGCGGCGATCAAAGGCAGCTCTTCATCTATTTTAATAAGTCTCCGCCGAGGCACCGCAGTGGGTTCGGCGTGAGGAAGGGGCTTTCCGGAGGAGATCAAAGCCCCGCGTGAGCGTGGAAGGAGCTGGGGGAGTTGGAGGGAGGAGAGGAAGAGGATGGAAGGGAGGAAGGGAGCGAGGGCTGGGAACAAAAGGAGACGGAGCGGCCGGAGATGTGGCTCCGAGCGCTGGCTGGAGGTTCCACTTGGAGCTTCCCCGCAGGAGCTGACCATCGGGGGAAAGTGGCTGTGGGGCAGCGAGGGGCAGTCCGAGGCCCTCTGCCCTTGGCCACCATGATGGCCAAGAAATGCCCAGGCTGGTGCCCACCACCACACTGGGCACCACCGCCCCGTCCCACCACCCCCAAATCCAGGCACCGCAGAGCAGCCTTAGGGACAAGCAGAGGTCGGGGGGGACAGAGGGCTGAGGCTGGGCAGGGGTAGTTGGTGGGGACACACAGAGATGTCCCCACTCACCATGCTGGCAGGAGGCAGAGAGCCATGGGGATGCTCCCGGGAAGGGACAACCAAAGGGTTTTCCCGGGTGCAGGTGGAGGGAAGGTCCATCCTGCTCATTAGCCCAGCACCGGGGCCACCCGTGGGTCCCTAAGTCAGCCCTGGCACAGCCCAAACACCAAAAAACCAGCCCGTGAGGGACACTGCCAGCCTGGGGCACAGCGTCCCGGGTTGGGATCTCTCCACCGAGCTGCGATAGTGGGGAAAAAAAACCACAGTGAGAAGAAGAGGGAGAGCAGAGAGTGAATGTGTGCAGCCCGGGCTCCCGGGGAGAAAACGTGCAGCAAATGAAGATGTGCAGTGCCAGAGCGTTTATCACTCATCAGCTCCGAGATGGGCCCTTTGGAGATGAAAGCCCTTTTTCTTTTACGAAGGATTTATCAAGTTTTGTTTAAAAATCACCAAGGAAGATTCCCTATTTGGATAAGCCTCTGGCTTGTGCTGGATTAATGTCCCGAGCCGGGGACTGGCGGCTTCCTGGGAACAAGATAATAAGGACGAGCAAACGGAGCGATAAGGCACGGCGCAGCACGGGGCAGCGCTCTCCCCACCGGGGCAGCCGTGTGTGCCAGAGACACCGGGATGATGCCGGGCTGGAAAACCCGCAGCCCCGGCTGCCCCTTGGCACGGGACGGGCACGATGCCCGATGCTGCGGGGAGCTCTCGCGCACAGGCAAAGCCCGGGGACCGCTGGATGAAGGCAGATTTCTCAAGCAATATGTAACTTTGGGGCAGTAGGTGGGTTTGATTTTCTTTTCAAAGGAGAGAAAATGTGACGCAACCCCTCCGTGCCGCAGGGCAGACACCTGGCTCTGCAGCAGCAGCAGAGCTTCCCAGCCAAGCGCTTGTCGTGGCACAAGGCAACACGTGGATGGTGTTCCCCGAGCCCTCCCTGGCCGCTGGCACAGCTCAGCCCGAGCAGAGACGGAGCCACTCGAGCCCAGCAAAGCAATAAAGAACCACAGAGCAGCTCTGGTGATGGGAAACCCCAGCGAGGGGCTTGTGGCGGTGCAGGGAGGGGACACACTGCACAGGGACACTGCTCCTGATGCCCACGTTTGGTGCATCAATGCGTGAGAACATCCTGGGATGCATCTCTAGGAATTCCAGCCCTTTCCGTTGGTCCTCCATGGATGGAAAAGCCACAATGTCCCCATGGCCAGGGCACCAGTGATGCCCCACGTCCCTACATCTCTTCCCAAAGACAGAGGGAACATCTTCTCGCCCTGAAGAGGAGCTGGTGGGGACCCACCTCTGCCCCGTGGTCCTTGGGCTGGTGACAGTGAGACCCTCCCCTCCTGGGGCTGTGGCCATCACCCCCACGAGCCCGGGATGTGCCTCCTCGCTGACGGCTCAATTATCAGCATTCAGCTCCTGTTTGCCCGCGGATCCTGTAATCAACGTCTGCGTGTGTATTCTGGCAAAATTAATCATAATTGCTGAAAGCAAGACACATCGCACTTGTAACTTTGGTCCGTTAATTAGGATTCTGTAATTGGATACAGCGCTCCCTGTAAATCCAATTACCTGGGATTAGAGCGGCGGGAGCCGGGCAGCGGTGCCTGGGCACGGGGACTGGTACCACGGGGCTGGGGTGGCCTCGGCAGGGACACAGCCAGGGTGGCCACACCAGGCTCCTTCTGAGTGACGAGGGGAGCTGGGAGGGTCTAGAAGAGCAAGTGCCCCTGAATCCAGTCAGTGGAAGGATGCTCCCAAGAATCACAGAATCACATGGGGTTGGAAGGGAGCTCTGGAGATCATCTCCTCCAACCCCCTGCCAAAGCAGCTCCACCCAGAGCAGGTCCCACAGGAACGTGTCCAGGTGGGTTTGAATGTCTCCAGAGAAGGAGACTCCACACCCACCCTGGGCAGCCTCTGCCAGGGCTCTGCCACCCTCAAACTCAAGAAGTTCCTCCTCATGTTTAGGTGGAACTTCTTATGTTCAAGTTCGCGCCCATTTCGTCCTGTCCTGTCCCTGGGCACCACTGAGAAAAGACTGGCCCCATCCTCCTGACACCCACCCTTGAAGTATTTATAGGTGTTGATCAGATCCCCCCTCAGCCTTCTCTTCTCCAGACTAAAAAGACCCAAGTCTCAGCCTCTCCTCATAAGGGAGATGCTCCAGGCCCCTCATCATCTCTGTAGCCCTCTGCTGTCCCCTCTCCAGCAGTTCCCTGTCCTTCTGGAACTGGGGAGCCCAGAACTGGTCCCAGTGCTCCAGATGGGGCCTCCCCAGATGGGGAGGATGACCTCCCTCCACCTGCTGGCCACGCTCTCAGAGAACCTCAGGGCTGCCCGGAGGAGCTCCCAGCCCAGCTGGCCATGGCCACGCTCACATGTGGCAACAGGGCTCAGCAGCCACCAGCCCAAACCCTGCTCCAAGCCCCGAGCACCTTCCCCCAGTGATGCCCAGTGGAAAGGAGCCTTCTCCTGGGGTGGGAGCAAGGAGCTGGAGCCCACCAGCACAGCCCCCTCAGTGGGTGACAGCGATGCCCTCCCAGCCCCGGGGACATCCATTGCTGGAGTCCTTCGGTCCCTTTCTGCTGGTTACGGCAGCCCTGTACCCCCAAAAACTCCCCAAAACCCTCCCCAGCTCCAGCTCAGGAGCCTCGGCTGGCAGGGCAGCCTCTTGCCTGCTCTCCCCAGCTCCATAAAGATTAAATTATAAAAAAAAAAAAAATAAAAAGGAAAAGATTTTTTAACTACACCGAACAATCATCTCCTTTAATATCCATAGATAAAAACTGTAATTGTTTCAAGTGAGAGGTAGGTAATTTAGGCTCCGTTTTATGGTGTTTTGGACTATAAAGTCCCCGTGCTGAAATCTCCTGGCAGGCTGGCGCAAAAGGCGAGGTTTGTTGGGGGTTATTTTTATTATTTTATTTAAAGTCAGCGGGAAAATATGGAACAATTACCCTTTAATTCAAAGTGTCCCCAGGGCTTCCTCTGCTCCCAGCTCTGGGAATACCTGAGGATCGTTTGAAGCGCAGAGAAAGCAGATACGGGGGCAGAAGCAGCTGCCCACCCTCTGAGCTGATGCCCTGCTGTGCTCCCCGACACCCCCACTTATTGGGGGCCTTTCCAGACTCGGAAGAGCCTCGCTTGGGTTGGGGATGCTCCAGCCAGGCCCCCCCCGGGCACAGAATGAGCTTCAGGGAGCAGATGGGAAAAGGGATGGTGCAGCCAGGGCTGCCCCAGGAAGAGGGCATGTCTGTACATGTGTGTACACACATTTTACATGCCTGTACATGTGTGTACATGTGCTGTGCATGCTCACACAGGTGTGTACACATGTTGTACATGCCTGTCCGTGTGTGTACATGTGCTGTGCATACTCACACAGGTGTGTACACACGTTGTACATGCCTGTCCGTGTGTGTACATGTGCTGTGTATACTCACACAGGTGTGTACACATGTTGTACATGCCTGTCCGTGTGTGTACATGTGCTGTGCATACTCACACAGGTGTGTACATGTGCTGTGCATGCTCATACAGGTGTGTACACATGCTGTGCATGCCCATACAGATGTGTATACATGGCATGCAAGCCCATACAGGTACGTACACACATTGTGCATGCCCACACCTCTGTGCACACATGGCATGCATGTCTGTACAGCCATGTATACAGCTTGTGCATGCCTGTACAGCTGTGTACACAGCTTGTGCATGCCCATACGGCTGTGTACACACACTGTGCATGCCTGTACATGCCTCCCCATGTCCCACAGCCCCCGCAGCACAGAGCCCAGCTTGGCACAGGGCCGTGCGTGCCTCCCCCTGCCCCAGCAGCCCAGTGCCGGGGAAGAGCCGGAGCCCAGCGCTGTGATTAACAAAGAGGCACTTCCCGGGTGGTGATGGATCCGTATCACTGCGAAAGACAAACTCACTCACTCGCACGCCCTGAGCCCTGCACGGTTTCCTAACAACATCTTCTCCCCTGTCAGGCTCTAAGTGTCAGCCCTAATCTTGACTGACAGCGGCCGTTTAACTCCCGGATTTGTGGCACTTGGGGAAGGAGCCTCCATTCATCTGCCCCTTAATAAGCTCCATCTTCCCCCCAGACCCAGCCCTGCCTCATTAAACCCTTTGGTGCATCCCATTTCCGTGCGAGCTCTTTCATCCTTCCCGCAGGGACGGCGCCATCCGACGCATCCGTCACGAACGCCACCTCCGTCCCCCAGCCCTGCCAGCAGCCCCAGGGGTGACAGGGACGGTGACAGCCACCTGCACCTCGCAGCAGAGTGTATTTTCCTCTCCGGGAAGGACAGGAGCTTCCCAGCCACCCTCGGGGAGGAAACAGCTTTCCCTCTCAGCTTCCACCACCCACACGTATCTGATGTCCTTGTCCCCGCGGTCCCCAGAGGCCTGGAGGATAAAAGACCATCAGCCAGGAGGAGAAGCTGTGCCAGGTCCTCTCCCAGCTGGCACAGGCAGCAGAGCACCAGGAGCAGGGCAGGGGGTGTCCCCATCCCTGTCCCTGATGCCGGAGCTGCTGCCCACATGGGTGGAAAAGGGGAAAAAAACAGAAGGAAAGAAAGGGAAGGGCAGTGAGGGAGCGTGTTGGAGGTGCTGGTGGCATCCCCAGCGTCACCTGCCAGCCAAAGCCACATGGCCCTTTGCTGGGGGCTCCCTGGGGACACAACAGACCCTCCCTCATGGTGATGGGCTGCAAACCCCATCTCGGCACACAGACACACAGACTGCCCCTGTGCACAGGCACAGATGTAGCTGACACAGAGGTGACACAGCCCCCCTGCACATCCCGCTGTGCCCCCGTCTCTCCCTGAGCAGAGAGGGGAGGGATGAGACCCCCGAGGGGAGGGCAGAGGGAAGCTCTAACCCTGTTTTTCTGCCCACACGCTCCTCAAGCGCTGCGCTCTCTGAGCTCAATTATTCACCTGCCACAAATCCCACCCGCATCACTTCCAACGCCGGGCAGTGGAAGTGTGAAACCCAGCACATCTCGGGGTGCTTGCCCCCAGCACCCCAAAGCCATCGCACCGCAGGGTGCTGGCTCCACATCCCCGGGCAAGCACAGCCTGAATGGCACCACTGCAGCTGCATGCAGCGGGCACCGCCGTGCCAAGCCTGCTGCTGCCCTCTGCTGCCAGGGAAATCCTCCTCCCGGGACAGAGCTGCCCACAACGGCCAGCTCTGCCTGGACCCCACGGCCTCAGCCTGACTGTCAGGGCACTGCTGCCACCTGAGCCCTGGGGCTGGCTCCCTGCCCGACGGCTGGATCTGTGTCCTGGGGCAGGGATGCTCTGAAATCCCCGGGGCTGGGATGCTCTGCACCCCAGGGCAGGGATGCTCCGTGCCCACCAGGGATGCTCTGCACCCCAGGGCAGGGATGCTCCGTGCCCACCAGGGATGCTCTGTGCCCCTCAGGGCCAGGGATGCTCTGTGCCCTGGGACACGGATGCTCTGTGCCCCCCAGGGGCAGGGATGCTCTTAAAACCCAGGGGCAGGGATGCTCGGAAACCCCCAGGGATGCTCTGAACCCTGAGACAGGGGTGCTCTGTGCCCCCCAGGGCAGGGATGCTCTGTGCCCCCCAGGGCCAGGGATGCTCTGGGGGAGCCCCTGAAGCGCTCCGGGAGCCCCAGGACTGGCTGCAAATACCAGCCATGGCGATGGACAGGAGGTTGGTGCTGGAGGACTCCCGGTCCCAGTGCGTGCAGGAGAGCTGGTGTGGAGCCAGTGACCCAGCTGGAAGGGGTAAGGGCTGAGCCTGGGCTTGGGAAACCACGAGCGAGGAGACAAAACACCTCGGAGATGGGAAACCTCCCTCTGCTGAGACCCGTTGGGCTGGGGATGAGCGTCCCTGCACGGACACCATCAGGGGCTGTGTCTGCAGAGCCAGGTGATGGGCTAAGGACACCAGCCCCATGGCAAGGACGGGGGTCACAGCCACATCCCCGCTGCAGGGGAGCAGGGCTCAGCACACCCAGCCGAGGCAGGGCTGGACCCCACATCCCCTGCGCTCCCCACCCCACGCCACAACCTGCTGCGCCTCATCACCCACCCCCTGCAAGCCTTCACCGTGCAGGCGGCCCTATTAACATAATTAATTATACCAGGGGCTGGTGGATTATTTAATTATAAATGTGCCTAGTTTTGATTTTCCTTTTAATTAATTTGTATTATTTACACGCCGCAACAGCTGCCTGGGCAGAAGTCGGGGGAAATGTCTCCTCGCCGCTCAGCAAAGAGCAGGTCCCAAGGGAAAGGGGTGGCCGGAGGTGACATCTCGGTGACAGCACCCTGCAGCCCAGGGGAGACAAGGTGGGGGTCCCAGGAGGCCGTGGGAAGGGGGAGCCAAGCCCAGCTGCTTTGGGGGTCAATTGGTTTTAAGCTGGGGATTTGTCCTGCAGCGGGACACGGAGCAGCCACCCAGGGACTAAGCACCACCAAGTGCCACCATCCCGCAGGGATGTGCCCTGCCCTGGGGACCCCAAAGGCTCTGCCCCTACTGAAGGGGGCCCAAAGGGAGGTGTCGGTGCCACGGGGACCCCAAAGGGAGCCCGGCTGCCAGACCTCACTAGAGGGCAGCAAAATGCTGCCGTTCCCAGGGCTGGTGACACGGGGGCCACTGGTCCCAGGTGCTGGTAGCCACATCCTCCTTGGGGAGGCAGCTCTCCCCGTCACTCCTGGCCTCCACTGAACCAGCAGCTGCAGACTCCTGGCCCTGCCTCCCCGCCAGCCATGGGGGATGCTCGGGAGAGCTCACCCACAGCCTGCCCATCACCTCTGCTGGATGGGTGACACTAAAGGTGGCAGTGTCCCCGCAGCGGTGTGTGGACAGCCAGCAGAGAACTGGGGAAACGGGCCAAAGAGGGGCTCAGGACCACGGGGACCAGACCCCAGCTCTGCCGGAGACCTGCCAAACCCTCCCTGAGGCTGCGAAGTTTCTCTCCAAATTCCTAATTTCATGCTCAAAAACGGGAGCCGCGGCCGGAGACGACAGCGCCGGGTGCTGCCCGTGCCCTGCTCCCCTTGGCTCCCGGGAAAACCTCCCCTGTGCTGCAAACCCCTCTGCCAGCAGCACCAAAAACACCACGCCAAGTGACAGTCCCCAGCCAGGGGGTGCCAGGACCCCGGCTGCTCAGGTCAGCCCGGCCACAGGGTCACTGCTGCGGCCCCCGAAGAGGCGAGAGGCGAAGGAGACGGGGACCGACACGCCAAGGACCGCGGCCGAGGAGAACCAAACGCCCGGGCAGAGCTTTTCCAGCGCCGGGCAGGCTGCCTGCTGTGTTTACTACGAGAGGACAGGGAGCCCCGTGCCATCTGGATCCCGTACAAGGAAAGGAGATCAATTCAGAGGCGCAGAATTTCCCCAGCGCGTTCAACGGCAGCCGGGCGCCCGCGGGAAGGAGACGAAGCCCCGACGGCGGAGCAGCATCCACCTCTCACCTCCCCAGCCCGAAATTCAACGGTACGAGGGCAAAACTCCACGGCAATTCCAGGAAACACCTTGTCCAGGCACAAATTCACCTCCTCTGCAGGAGAAATAAAAGGCTGCCAGATGCATTGTGCTCCAGGGGGTGAGAAGAGCCTCTTTGGAGGGTGATACAGGGGGGTGCCAGTGCAGAGAGCACCCACTCACATGGGAAGACGAGGGCAGGAGCACCTTGTTGTGTCTGTCCCAGCTGGGTGGATGTGGCTTTGCTGCTCCTGCGAGATGCTGGTGACAGTACTGGATCCACGGTGACACCAGGGAGAGCCCAGCCCAGCACCAGCAGCCAAAGCCATGTGTGTCTGGGGCTCAAACACCAGTTAGAAATGGGGAATACAGCCCCTGGGCATCCCCCAGCGCTGGCACAGCTTTTGGGTGGCCACCCAGAGCACCCAGCACCTTGTGCTATGGAGCCCGGGAGCAGGGAGAGGGATGGGGGAGACTGGGAAACTCCAGGCAGAGGAAGGGGATTTCCCACAGGAGGTTCATTATGGCACGGAGTGCCTGAGCCCCACCAGGCGTGTCCTGCCCCACAAGCTCTGACGTGGGTGGGCACCGTCGCCCCACGGCTCTCCTGGCAGCAGGGATGCCCCAGGATGTGCACGGCTCATGGCATTTAACAGGCAGAGCAGCAGCCCTGGAGTTTTCTTCCAAAAACTCAGCTATTTTGAAGACCTCCAGCCATCCCTCACAGCTGGGTCAAGGCACAGCTCTGCAAACCCCACGAGGATTCACATCCCACCCTGGGGTTTCCATCACAGTGGGTACCAGGTAAAACCCCGTGGGCTCACCTTTCCCAGAGCCCTTGAGATAGTGGCAGGTATTTCTGAGAAACTCCGACCCTGAGCAGCCGTGCCCAGCCCTGGGAAGATCTGGGGTTCTTATTTCCCACCCACACCAAGATTTTAACAACAAGAAAAAAAAAAACCAACCCAGCTCCCAGGTGGGAGAACTGCCAGGAAAGTGCTTTGCACTCAGTGACAGAGTTAAAACCTTCAGGGCCGTATTGCATTGCACAAGTCAGCAAATCCACCTCTCTCCGGTGGCTCTGCACTAAATCCACCATCAAAAAAAAAAAAAAAAGCTCTATAAAAGCCCCAAACTTCAACCTGCGCCCATGCCAGGTGTAATTAAAACTTAAATCCCTTTCCTCTCAGCAGTCTGTCGCTTCCAAATGGGCACAGAAGGTGCCTTTGCTGCAAGGCCACAGGCTCCACCTGGTTAATGCAGGGTATTCTCCCACCCTCCTGGGGAAACAGTCAATAGTCATTTTTTAGCCGTTGCAAAAAGCTTGAGTGACCAGAAATCATCCTGCTCCCACCTCAAACTCACCTCGCGATGGGTGCCCGGCCACCTACTGCCATGGGCTCCAAGCCCTGCACGTTATTCCTGCCCTCCTGAGCTGGTGCAAAGCCCCTCCACAAGCAAACACCCGACCCCAGGGCTGAGCCTTCATCCCCTGTGAGCCTGGCAAAGGCACGGGCTCAGTGGCCCAAAGAGGATCCCCAGGAGGAGGTAAAAACACATCAATCTTTATTCTCTCGCTCTTTGCTCCCTGTAAAGGGCATTTTCAGTAACAAGTCAGGATGACCCGTCCACATCCTATTAGACACACAGCATTATTAGACACATGCCATCCCACCTGCAGAGCATCCACAGGAGGGGATGCTGTGTCCCCCCGGCCCCCCAGCCACACCGGTACCCTGCCCGCTCCCAGGGCAGCCACATCCCTTGTCCCCAAAGCTGCAGCCACATCCCCTGTCCCCAAACCTTCAAACACTGCTGCTATTTTCAGGGTTTCTCCTGCTGGATCCGGAAGAGCCCCTCGCTCCGGATCGGGAATATTGTTTTCCTCCTCGAGTGACACACCAACGCTAATTGGATAAATCACTCTAAATGAGGAGATGGAGTTAATTCCGCAGGCAAACATGTCACTGCAGGTCGGCTGTGGCTCCAGGGTGACCACAGCTAAAAATAAGGCACCACTGCTGTGGATGGGCAGCAATCCTCAGCCATTGCGGGCTGTGGCAGGAGGCACTGGCTGCCTGGAAAGACCAAAAAACAAAGTACAAGCCCTTTCCAATAACTCGGGCGACATCACCCTCCCTTTTCCCAGCCGATGCTAAAAGCCCTTCACGGCCCCAAAGAGAATCACAACAGAAAACTGATTTTTTTAGCCAGGAGCAGGGGCAGGATTAGTCCCTGATGGGCATCGCTGAGGTGCAAAGTTGGTTTTGCCAACAGATGCTGCAAACTCATGTCAGAACCTCTCCTGGCTCTGCAGCCACCGAAAGCCTCGGCCATGAATTAATCACCGGGCACATCCCCGGGTATTCCAGGGAGCACCAGCCACCTCCTCTGCTCCCGTCACTGCTCCTTCTCCGAGCTGCTCCTCTCGGCACAGAAAGCGAGAGCCTTCGAAGGAATTACTCGGCCCCACGCTCTCCAAATAATCCCCAGTGGCCTCGGGGAGGATACAGCCTCTTGACTGCATCTGCAGGGTAAAGTCTGCTTTAGAAAACCTTTTTAAAACCGGCTTTTAAAGCCAGAAGAGTAAAAATACACAAGATTATCATTATTATTTATTTGATAACCTTCAGGTTTACTCAAGGCCTATGCATGCAACACGATACCGAGACTATTATTGCTATTAATCTCTATTATTTACTTCTAACATTTATAAAGTGGCCTTCCTGCGGGCTGGGGCACATGCTTCACATTTCTCAGATCAGAAACAAACACTGGAAAGTGAAATGCTCTTAACCCAAGCTGCCGGGAGACTTTTTCCAGCCCCTCTATGCAAGATGCAGAAGGGAAAAGAACCTCAACACGTGGGAAAACCCCTCCTCTAGCTCCTGGAGCTGAACCCCGTCTCCCCGCGCCTCGGGAGCAGAGGTTGGTTCGGGTCAATATTCCCCCCCCACCTCATTAGTGCCAATTATCTGAGCAGCTCCAACCAACCACACCAGTCTCCCAGCCCCAGTCTCCTCCCCAGCAGCACTGGGGCAGAGGCAGGACCTTGCTGGGGTGCGATGGAAACCCCCAAGTCCCGCTCCCAGCCTGGTGCCAACATTCTCAGCCCTTCGCTCACCGGAGCAGGGACATTCTAGATGTGTCCATCCAGCTCCAGGAAAGGAAGCTCAGCAGCAATAAGGCCAATCCTGAGGACACCCAGTGCAACGAGCAGTTTGGGTTGACCCTCAAGGTCCCACCTATCTGGGATCCCCAGCGAGGGACCCCGCTTTCAGCTCCCAGGGAAGGGGACACGGCAGAGACGGAGCAGGATTTTTTGCCTCATCCTTCAAGAAGAGGCAGCCGGCGGCTCCAGGGGAATTTAAGGTACAATAACTTCCTCCTGGAGCGGGCTGATTCTCCAGAGAAAACACGACGAGTAGGTTTGTTGTGTTTCAGAACAGGCTGTTCCGAAGCGGCTCTCCCCAGCAGCACGGCAACCACATCCAAAACAAGGGCTTCGCTGCCTGCACGTTGAAGGGAAGAGGCATCAGGCGTGAGACTCTGCCTGGTAATTGCACCCCAGCTCATGGAAAACATCGGCACGTCCCCCACGACTCCTGCCCACGAGCCACGTCACCTTCTCCCCACCATCCCCGGCAGAGCTCGTGCCCTTAATCCAACTTTCTTCTTCAGGAAGCTGCTGCAGATGGACAGACACCCAAGCTTCCTCAGAAGATGCCTCCCTCCTCCTCTGCTCATCCCTTCCACCTCTCAAGAGACCAGCCCCAACGACCTCAGCCCCTCGTTCCAATCACGAGGGGGATGCAGGAGCATCGAGCATCCTCTGAGCGGGAGCACGGGGCCAAGGTGTTCTTCAGATCTCCACTGAAGGCACGTTTGAGTCTCAGCACCCAATTAAAAACTCCTCTTTGCCTTCCCCAAACCTCTCTCCTGTCCGTATTGATGTGGACAAGGGAAGAAAATCGTTTTCTGCCTGAAATCATTCTCAAAACACGAGGTGCAGACAATCATCTCGCCGCCTAAATGACACCGCCTTCTCATTAGCAGCACAGAGGGACCTCGCTGTTGCACAAGGTGCTATTTAATATGTGCACTTGCTGAAAACAGAGGAGGACATAGACCATCACCTGGCTACACAAGCTGTGTTTGTCATTATTTTAATTCCTGCCTATGCCAGCTGACTTAATTATTTCATTCCTCACCCTCGGCCCCAGCAGAACACCGCACTGTGCCTAACGAAGGGGCCGACCCGTGATTAACTTGAGTCTGTCCTTAAAGTCAGCACAGCCCTCCCAGGATGATGACAGCTCGGGGAAAAAAGGCCCAGGAAAAAGAAAAAAAAATAATCATCACTCTGCTAAATTATAAGGTTGTTAAAGTCAAATTCCACACAAAAGGAAACCTCACGTTGCGTAACGGCACTTAGAGGCAGCTGCAGCCTGTGGCAGACACAAGGCAGACTTTCATCTGCAGGGGATACACATCCTTTCATATCTTTCCAGGTCAAAATATCCACCATCCACCAGCATCGCTGCACGTGGCTGCAAAGCTGTGTCCCCCCAACGCCTCCAGGCACATCCCACCGCCGGGTACCCGAGCCCTGCCGGGGTGTAGCATAGAATCATGGAATGGTTTGGGTTGGAAAGGACCTCAAAGATCATCGAGTTCCAAGCCCCCTGCCCTGGGCAGGGACACCTCCCACCAGACCAGGTTGTCCCAAGCCCCCTCCAACCTGGCCTTGAACCCCTCCAGGGATGGGGCAGCCACAACATCCCGCATCTCAGAGCCCCACGGATCCCATATTACACTTCAACCAACAAAATGCAGAGGGTGGATGCTCTGGGTGAGGAATAAAGGCTTCGTGGGACAAGCTGCTCCCTCCCCTCCTCCCGCTCCACGGGCTGGAAAATTCCCCCCCAGCATCACTTAATCTGCCCGCGTAGCTGCGCCGCTTTATCTTTTTAGGATTAAGGTTTAATCTATTTATAGCGAGCCCAGGCACCGCGCTCCAGGAGAGGGCTGCTGCTCATCTGCTACCTGGGGAATTACCCAGCGGCCATTATAAATAAAACACAGGTCACCTCCCCGCCGGCCGGGGTGCGAGGGACCGACTGCGGGAGCGCTGCCAGCAAATCTGGCTCACCCCAGGGACTGTCCCCCGTGGGGAACGCTTCCCCGCTGCCAGGCAGCTCAAATAAATTAAAAAATCTCCCCCTCTGACACCCCCTGCTGCCCCAGCCAGCGGCCCAGACGACGCAGGTGCCCTCGCTGAGGACGGTCTGGGTCCTCACAGCTTCTTCTCCCCTTCTCCAGTGCTCACAGGGATCCCCGCCGAGCCGGGGGAACCCTTCCCGGGGCTGCAGAGCCAGGCTCCAAATCGGCATTTTACACCCATTTTCCCTGCAGAAGACGGAGGAGAAGGGCAGGGCGGGCAGCACCAGAACCTCTCAGCTCACGGCATCTTTATCACCGGCAATAAACGGAGAGGCAGAGCCTGCCCTCAGCCCGGCTGAGATATCAGCCAGCAGAGAAATCCCCTTTTTGACTCCTACGCCGCCGCGGAGCTGCAGGAGCGAGAAGGAAAGCCCTGGGCCTGACCTGCCGAGCCCGCTGGGGATGCCATGGTGCTTGGGGAGTCCAGTAGCCCCGTTGCCCTGGCCCAGCACAGCGAGCTGCGGGAGGGGAGCGCCGGGTCCAGCCGGCGGCTCAGCGGCAGCGCTAACGAGGCCCCGCTAATTCCGAGGGCCGGGAGCGGCGGGCAGGGGTCAGGGGCTCCCCGCAGGCTCCCGAGGTGATTTGCTGCAGCCTCCGAGCACAGGTCTTTGTCGGAGAGAGAGTCAAAGAGGCCGCAGGCTTCGTTCTCTGCCTCCCGCTTCACAAACCTCAGTCGTGACCTGAAACGACGGGCTGCTGCTCAGGGATGTTTTCAGCAGCTCCTAAGAGGGCTGGGAATGGACAGGAGAGACCATCACAAGGCCACCAGGTCCACCTTCCCCTGCCCACACCAGGCTAATCCACAACCTTGCAGGGGAAAAAGAGAAGGGCTGAAGAGCAGAGGGCTCAAGTGCAGCGCTGTCCCAAGGTCCAACCCCACACCAAAATCCATCGCGGCACAACCCTCCACAGGGACCTTCCCCATCCCTCTGCGTGGTCATCAAAAGGAGCCGAGGATCCTGACGGTTTGCCAAAAATCCAGAGAAGGGCAGTCCTCACATCTCAGGGCTATTGCCTCGCACGGCCGTGTGCCCAAGTATTGCTCCCTGATTAATAAAGAATTAACGCTCTGAAAGTTAATATTCCAATCAGAAGGATCACAGGCAGGATGGCACTAGCAGCCAGCTCCCCAGACACCCACGAGTCCTACCACGGTAACAAATCCTGGTCCACCTTGGCTCTGAGCAAGCGCTGCCCACCTCTACCATCACATCTCCCCTGCCAACAGCCCCCTGCTCCAACCCCAGCCTCGGTAGGGACTGACCCCCCTGGAAATGGGACCCTCCTGCACTGGGGGTCGCAGCCACCCCATGTTTGTCACCAGGGAAATACGAGGTGGCCCCGAGTGCCCTGGAGCAGAGCCAGGAGCGCTCCGTCCCCGGGGTGGTATCGCTTCCACCTTCGCTGGCTGCTGATGGGGCTGTCCTGCAAAAACAGAAAGGGGAAGCCCCCGCGGGGAATTTCCACCCTGGCCGGCTGAGAAAGGACAGCCAGGCTACCCAGACCCTGTCCTGCATCTAGGGGACATTACTGACCCTCGTCCTCTGCCATCTGCCCCGCCACACGGGCTGAAAGGGCTCTGAACCTCCTTTACAGAGGGACGGGTCCGTACAGCCAAAACCAGCCACAGTTTCGCACCCAAATCCCCCATTAAGCCAAGATGCATTTTTTCCAAGGTCAGTGCCCTGGAAAGTTCCCCTTTCAAGGTGACTTCTCAAGCTGTTGAGATCCAACATCTGCAGGATTTTCCCTTATAATAATAATAATCCTGCTGAGATTTACCTAATCTCCGAGTGACTCATTTGCCTCCCTATATCCCCCGTCCTAATTACCGTAGCGCTCCTCAGCCTCTCGCTCCTGGTATCTCCCTGCGCGTCCACATTTTGCATCAGACCCCTCCAGCCCCCTTTTTACTGCTCCCCCAGGCCTGGAAACGCTCTCTCCCTCCCATTAATACCTCCCAAACCCCTGGCTGGAGCAGAGCATCCTTGTTTTGTACAGGGATACCCATCCCCTTGCCAGGCTGGTTCCAGCAGAGCTGGGATTTCCCGGGCAGCTGTGGGGCTCCCCGGCTGCTGGACCACGGTGGTGGCGTGGGGGGCAGCCCCTCTGCCCCACTGCTTACGTGGGGGATTGCCCTCTGTGGGATCAAAACCATCCTCCATCTCAGGCAGGAGCCAGCATCTGGAAACCTTCTGATCCACATGGGACTTTGGAGAGATTTGGACAAACCATCGTGAGAAAAAGGGCTCGTTTATCCGCCCTCCAAATCCTTTCTCCGTTATTTCCTATTCCCTGGTGGGAGGTGACAGCCAGGCCTTCTGCTGCAAATAACGTCGCTGCAAGGGACAAAGTACCCAAAATGCTTCCAAACCAGCAAATCCCTCCCCCGGTAACTCATCCAGCGCCTCCCAGCTCCGCACCTCCAGTGACTTCCCAATTTTCCTGCTGGGGACAACCCGCTCTGCCGCAGGCACCTTCTGCTACAGCACAAATTGCCAGCGATTAAGTTATCTTCAAGGCAGGAGATGAAATGCTGAGCAGGGACCAAGCTTCAACCCGCAATTCCCCCGTAGCACAACCCCGCACAAAGCAATAGGCATTAACAACACTTGTTCACTCGACATGAACCAAATGTGGCCAAACTCCCAGAAGAAGCTGCCGAAGCCAAGAAATTAGCAACACTCAAAGAAGAAGCATATGCTTCTATGCATAACAGTGAATCATCTCACAATAGTTAAGTGCACACAGGAAAACAAAG
Source organism: Tringa tobata (assembly GCA_033628505.1). Taxonomy (NCBI): domain Eukaryota; kingdom Metazoa; phylum Chordata; class Aves; order Charadriiformes; family Scolopacidae; genus Tringa; species Tringa tobata. The sequence continues at coordinate 3,515 of JAHREE010150343.1, read as the reverse complement.
GGAAAAATACCCTCATCCTTCCTGCTTCGGACAAATCTTTATCAGGGATCAGGCTGAAACACTAACAGTGGGATCTATGTAGCGTAGGGTCATTTCTTCTGGAGTTCTTGGTAGGAACAAGTGGAGACCAGACACACAATGGGCAAGTTCTTCCCATCCTACCACACGCATCTTTTAAAGATGGAAAATATAACATGGGCTAAAAATCAAGGAGTGCAGAGATCTGCCTTCTCCCCCATCACCTCCTCACCAAGGGCACATCTTCCTCCCCGAGCGTGGGAAAAGGCAGGTCTCAAGCCTCGTGCTGGGGGCCAGCTACAAGGAAATCTTGTTTATCCAAGGCCCTGCCAGGCAGCCTCTTTCCCCGTGTCCTCGCTTCAACGATGCCTTTCCAACCTCATTCTTTCACTGGCAAAAACAGGTCACCATCTGCTCTCCCTCCTGACTCTGGCTAAATGACAGCGCCTGCCTCTGCAGGAGATAAAACAACGACTCTGCAAAGCGCTTTCCCCAACTCACGCTGGGGAATACAAAGATTCTCTCTCCGAAGCAGATGACCAACAAGGACACCAGGCACGGGGGGGATGCCTGTCTCGAGGAGGCCCGCAGGCTATGAAATAATGACCAGGAACCTCTGCCACATTCATCAACACGCCCCCAGGAGACAGGAGATCTACAATTCCCACCTGCAAAGCAGGAATTCAGCCCGCGCTGCTTCCAGCTTTTATTTTCCATCCCAAAGTCTGCTCTCCTGCGTGGCTGCACGGCGCGCCGACACGAAGCACCGGAGCGGGCAGGTGACAGGCACACATGAGACCTCCAGCTCCCCCCCACCAGCTCCAGCCTCTGGAGAGAGAAGAAACCAAAGGGTTTTAAAATGCAGAAAGGTCACAAAAACAAGAGCCAGAGCAAAAGCTGCCTTCCCTCTCAGGGAGCCTCAAGGACCTGGCTCAGTCCTGCTGCCCTGGTTGGACCCACATCATCTCTGGGCAGGGCAGGCAGGTCCAGGCTGGCAACCTTCAGTCTCCTGCTGCTGTCCCGACAGCCCTTCCCTGGGGAGAAAGCTGTTCCTAAACCCTTTTCCAGCTTTACAAGGCAAGTCTCTCTCACCCAGTGGCATTTTCGTGGTGTCCTGGTTCCCCCCAGTGATGCTGCCCTGCCAGGGAAGGGCAACAGAGGTGAACGTTGGGGTCTCACTCACAGCAGGGACTTGAATCCACATCCCAGACCAGTGCGTGATGCTCTTGGCTATCTGGAGTCAGGTGATTGCTCTTGTTCACGGGGATGAGATTCTAAAGTGCTGGGTTTGACCTCAAAGCACCACTGCCCACTCTTCCTGGGGGCGGGAAAAACCCAAACACAAAAACCCAGACGTCAGCAGTGCACAGGGGTTGTGCATCGTGTGACTGATGAACCAAAGAGCCTCTTCCTCCCTGGACAGAAAAGGAAGAGAGATTAAAACCTCCCTGGTGGGCTCACAGGGTGTCTCACATCCCCTGCTCAGTCCTGCACAATCTTTTGGCTGTCACCCATGGGACAGCCCCCCCCAAATTTAACTCACCAAAACCTGGTCCAGCTGCACTTCGCTGCTTTAAGCCAAAAAATCAGTATTTCCCAGCTCTCCATCCCCTTCCTTGGGCTAACCCGAGCCTCTGCCGCCTGGAACAAGCCACGGCAGGAGCAAACCTGTACACACAACCCACTGCTTCCACGCTCCTTCTTCGCCTTGATGAATCCATTTAGTGCAGCGAGCCCTGCTCACGGTGACACTTTGCATCCATCCCTGCATCCTGGCATGTCAGGCCGGTTGCCATGGCAATGGACCGTTTGGAGGAAGGAAGGTTTATTATCTGTTTCTCTATTGAATTAAACCTTGGATGAAATTTTTTGTTTTCTCCCCGCTGATGCAAAATGTCACGGATTTGCTTCTGACCCTGCTGAAGCTCCCTCTGTAGTTATAGATTATCCAGGCCAACTTTGAAAGCGTATTTTCTGCCTCTGCTGAGAGTCTAAGACACGCATCCAGTCGGGGCAGGGTCTGAATCCCCATTAACAACTCGCCTGAGCCCTGGGGTAAACCACAGGGAGCAGCATCCTGCAACAAAGCTCATCTGGACACTTCTCAAAAGCTCAAGAAACATACAAACTGTTGTTAATTAAGATGGTAATCAGCTGTCTCCTAGTAAAAAAACCTTTCCTACAGACCGGGGTCCCTGAGATGAATCCTGGAAGGTACAGGGCGCTTTCTGCTGAGCTCTCCCACGTGTTCCACCACGGTACAGAGAGGCTGCAGAGCTACGAGACACCCAGAGCCGCGTGAATTAGGCCCTCAGGCTGAGTATCAGAAATGCAGAGCAGCAGGTTTATGAGTCAGTTCTAGGAATGTGAGAAAACTGGGTAGGAAACAGCTAAACAAATTGCAGATTTTTTTATTTTTTTTCATTTTTTTGAAAGCTCTCTGTGTTGCGGTGCCAAGGACCCTTCCTACGCAGGCCAATTCCCCTCTTTCCCCTCGCATCAAAAGCTCTTCAAAATTTGTTCCCATCACGCTTTCAGGCTGACGCACTCTCCGGCACCTTTGCTGAAGCACAACGATGTGACTTGAGAAACACTCCAGCGTTTTTAACAGGTTTTTAAAAGTCAGTGGGGAAGTGGGAACACGGAGAAAACAGAGAGCTGCAGCGCCGTACGGAAACAGGGGCGAGTTGGGCTCCTCATCCCCGGGACAGGAGATTCCCAGAAACAGGCGTTAGCCTGAAAAATCCCATTTCACTGCAGCCCAGCGAGCCTCGGCAGAGAGCCTTTCCTGGAAAAGCAGGGAGAGTGTCATAAAATCCTCAGCTTTCATCCCTGTGGACTTTTCCAAGCTGTTTGCGCAGGGAAAGGCAGCTCCCGTGGTTTGGGAAGGGTGGTGGTGTTTCTGCCCCCAGTCCCTCCCTCGCCAGCCCTGGCACTCTCGTGGCACTCTCGTGCCAGAGTTGGAGGGGGCTCACAGCCTGGGCACGGCAATGCCAGGGCCAGCAGCGTGGGGATGAGGACAGGGAAGCAGCAGCAGCTCGTTAAGCCACAGCATCATCAGGCAGTCACCGTCCCTGCTCTGCCAGCCCCGGCACGTGCGGCTCCATCCAGCACGGAGCAGGAGTGATGCTCCACCAGGACACGGCAAAAACACGCTGCCTTCACGGCACACGCGTGCGGTTCAGCTCCTGATTCCCTTCCTTCCATCCCCTGGGATGACTCCATCCCTGTTCCAGCACCACCAGGATGAATCCCAGGGAACCACACCACAGGAATCTGCTCTTCGCTCCTCGGCGAGGCGAAGGCAGGTGCTCTAGCAGATGGCACCAACGCAGCTGAACATTAAAGATGTATCCCAGCATCAAAACCAAAGGAGTCTGAGCCCACGAGCCTCTCGGTTTGAAATACACCATTTTGGACCATAATCAAGATGGGAAGTTATTTGTGGACATGCTTTTTTTGGCCAGGAACCCGCCTCACACCAGAACCACCCCAAC
>JAHREE010150340.1:0-19717 GCA_033628505.1 Tringa tobata | reverse complement strand
TCTAACTTATAGTTTTCCTGCCCAATTATGTTGAATATACTTGTTAAACAATTAGTTTTTGTGACCACATGCTATGTGTGATTATGCTAACAAATTAAACAATGTCCACAGTACTGGAATTTAATTTTTGTTGGTACTGGAATAGTCTGTAACAGGAACTCCTGCCTCACATTCCCAATTTATGGCATGGTTTGAGAGTTTGAATATTACTGGGTCCATACCTACTAGATAATCTGCAGCCATTCATTCTGGTTCAGAGGCCAGATTTGATTTGCCTAGATGAAGACTGCTCTGTGGCATTTGGCCTCAATAACCAAGGTCTTTACATATTTAATATTTGAATGTAGGCAGAGCCCATCTATCTTTATAGAACTTATTCAATGGGGACATAGTTTTAGTTGGAGATTCTTGGAAAGGCATGGTAATGAAACAAAAAAGGTTGACTTGACCAACATGCTTCTATGTGTACCTACACACATATAGGACAAGGATATTTTCCTGCATTCAAACACTTGAAGAGAGCAGAGGAGAGCAGGGAGGGTTCAGAAATGGGGACACGTGAAATAACAGCAGTAGAAACCTCCTTCATGGAACACTGCTGACTATGCGTTGTGGACTTGAATACGCCTCTTGTGTTTATTGCAATGGAGCCCTCCTGTTTCCTATTCACTTGCACATGTCTCCTTAGCCTTTTATTTCCTGAGGTTTCTTTTATTGTGCTGCACTTATATCTGCTGCTGAGATGATGGCGGCTGCAGGCTGTCCCCAAGTTGTCCTTTCTTTCCCCTGGCCAGAACACAAGTCAGAAACAAGCACCTGAATTAAATATTCTGGTTGGTATTGGCTGTGTTCACTTCCTCTCCTAGGATGTGGAGCAATCGATTACCTCATCACTGAGGAGAAACAGCCTTGTTTCTGGATTTACACAAGCAAACCTTTCATAGTGCCTGGAGGTATTAATGTTCAGGGGAAAGGGCCAAAGCTTTCTTAGATTTTCCCCTTTTATTCCATGTCCTCAGGGGAATTCTGATACCAAGGCAATGGAAAGAATGAGGCCTCCAGAAACACTCAAACCTCCTTGCTGCAAGGTCATCTTCCCAGAATCATCTCCCTTTTGCTGCAGTGTGGGAAGGAGAAAACATTCATTTTGCAGAGTGGTGTTAAGATTTAGGATGAAATGAGCAGAAATCTGTGAGAAAAAAAAATAATTTGTCTCAAAAGTTCACTGTTCCCATCTCCACTAAATGACCGCAGGCTGCCACTGTTCCCCCGCTAATCATCCACAACCTTTCTTTTCTTAATATTTCACTTTACTTTTCTTGTACTATAAATTGAGTGGGTCTGGACTAAAAGTTGAAAGTAATTAAACCTTTTATTTCGTGTATGTGGAGAAAGCATGGTGTTCTTCTCCAGGGGTGTGATTCAGCACAGCTTTTTAATTTGCATGATTTTTCATGTCAGAGTAAAATCAGCATGTGTTGCTTCTAAGTAATGCATAGATGCCTATAGGAAAATTGCACTCAGAAGATCTCTTGAAGCAGTATCTCTAGGGGTCAGGAATTACCAAGTTTTTCTTAAAACCTCCACAATCCTGGACCTCCCAAGAGTCAGAACCAGACAGCTCTAACAATTAAATATATTACTGTCAAAGAAGAGTGATTTTGTGGTTCATAGGTTCCATGGAAAGTCAAAAAATGTAGGACTTCTGTTCTGAATAACCTTCCCATGAAGAAATGTAAACAAGCCAAACTCTGTTCTTTGTCCCTCAGCAGAAGAGTCATTTGAAAACCATGCAATTTTAGATATCTCTGATTCCAGCACATTTACCAGCCTCTTTCTGTTCATCATGATTTCTAGCTCTGTCACCTAGTGCAGACACTGAAAGGGGACATAACAGTCTGGCTGCTAATTGCCTTGGGTCTGTAAAGATCTACCTGTAACTTAAGTATTCACTTTCTCTTTGCTTCAGCCTTTGGGGTAACCTGGTTGATGAGTTACCTCCATTAAGATGCAGGACTATTGAAGTATTTAGCTTTGGCAGAAGATTCTAACTAAAAGACACTTCATGTTTATTAGGAGCATTAACAAACACACACACTGATAAATGAACTATTGCTCTTCCCTTCCCCATGTTATTACCCATCTAGAACACACCTTAAACTGTCTTTTAAGAGACACTGTCTTAAGAAGTGCCGTTATTTAATCTTCTGCTCTCTCCACACAGGATTTATTTGGAACATGAGACCTGTCTCACTCTTTTCAACCATATAGAGAATGTCTCTTTAATAATTTATTTCTTTTTGAGCTATCTCAATGGTAAGTTCTTCAGATGTTCAGAGATCATAGCCAGGTGAGACATCCCTTAATTATTTTTCTTCTAGCATTCTCAAGAATTCAGACTTGCAAAGCCTACTTGTGCAGGGATGTTCCACAAAAGCTCATGTTCACTAAGGCTTGATGATCCCCTTCCCTAAGTTGTACGTATGCTTTTTCCCCCCTCTGTGTGACCTCACGTAAACATGAGCACTATATGAAGAAAAATACAGCTAAAGTGGTAAAAGAGATTTATAGCTTCTGTGAAGTTCCCAGTTTACCAAAAATAATAAGATTCTTGATATGCTTCTGAATTCCCACACTCTACACAACCCACCAACCTGAATCTTTGTGAAACCATCCCACATTTTGTTTAACAACCTCACTAGGCACAAGGCAAAAATTAATTGGCTTCTACAGTTTTATTCATATGCTAGTTTGTAGATCACGACAGGAAGTTTGTTTGCTGAGCTGTGGAGATCTGGCAAATGAAAGACCTGCTTCTTTGCTGCCTTGGTGAAATGCTAGAGCTTTTCCAGCTTGGGAGAGTATAAACAGCTTGACAGCCACCATTTCTGCTGACACTCTGGGAACTGAACAAGTGGCCTCTAGAACTAAACCCAGAAATTGCTACGAGATGAGCTCATGCTCCCCAGGTAGAATTCTAATGAATGCACGTTCTCTGAGCATCAGACCTCAATAAAGAGGTATATGACACACTTACGAACAAGATATCAGAAGGAAAAATGGTGAAAGGGAATGATGAACAACATTTTCTTTTGCCTTGCGACATTTAGGGGACTAAACTAGTGCTGTGTTGGAGGTGCACAAGTGCTTTCTCTGTTTAAAAGAGATGAAGAACAGGTCTAGTGTCATAAAAGAACAAGTAATTAATCGGCTGAGAGTGTTTTATGTAAGCATTAAAGTTTTAAGTGCTTCATATTTGTAGGGCTTGTTATTCCTGGATATTCCTTCCAAACCTGTTGAGAGACATGAAGCAAATTTCTGGAAAGCTTCCCTAGATTTTCTTAATGTAGAGCAAACCTTGTTGTGTGTCTGCTTGGCTTCAGTATCCCAAAGATCCTGTGCTGTAACAGCATGAAAGGTGACTGGATTCCAACAACCTCTCATGTTTGTTTAAGGTTTGGGACTAACACACCCATCTGACTTAGTTTTTATTCATCACTCCCTATATGTTACACCCACCTCTTGCATTACACTCCCTGTATAGGCCAATATTGCTTTTAAAATTAACTTTTTATAAGATATATAGAATGTATTTTCATTTTCCCTCTTCTCCAGTGACACTCATCAGACATAGACTGGCATGCCTGTACCTCTTGGGGCCATAAAGTTATGCGAGAAAACCCCAAAATGAGTAAGCCTAAGCCCACCCAAAGAGCGAAGACTGATATTTATCTCCTGCTGGACTGAACGAAAATGAATTACAACTTAATTTGGTAGGAGAGGATTATCAAAAAGCAAAGACAGAATTGTAGCTCTGAGATGAAGGCTACAGACATAGCTATCAATGACAGAAGTAATAAAAATAACTGTGTTTACCAGATGAAATGAAGCAGTCGGTGCCTAAAAAGGTGAGAGAGCCTTGATTCAAATGCCTGAGTAAAGGTATCTGTATTGCTCGACTGTACTTGACTTTGCCTTCAGTGTCTAGTTTCTGTCCGTTCGTCCGCCTGTGTGCTATGACCACATCCCTACTCCCTACCGAGATGAAACGCCACTGTATGCTATTCTACCTTCCCTCATTGCTTTGAAAGGGAAATGAGGACACAGACATCACAAAGCGTGATGTGTGGACCAGGACCTCAGGTAACACTTTGGAGTGTGCTGGTCTTGTATTTTAGGTGTGACTTGGGTGAGCAGTTTACTAACTTCCCAAAGACAGACCTGTTATTAAACTTTAAAAAGTTAGTAAATATCTTATTGAGGTTGCTTTTGGGTTTATGTTTATACATTATGATTAACTCTTTTACTATAAGAACAGAGGCTTTCCTGCCTTGCACACAGGATTTTTGACTCATTCAGGCAGCTGGATTGATTTAGATATAGGGTTGGTTAGTGAAGATTACTGTTAGTAAAACGCTAATGTTTTTTGGATCTTTTTTTGCAGAAACTGAAGTGTACAGAGTTTGAAATATGGAAAGAAAAGAGAAAATAATTTAATGCTGCAGCTACTGAGAAGCTGAATTTTGTCCAGAATTTTGATACGTTGATGTGTAAGTGACTGTAAATCTTTTGTTTCCAAAGCTGGAGTCTCGCTAAAGACCTAGAATTTACTTCGCAGAAGCACTGAGAACTCCCAGCAGTTGATGAAGTCAGAGAAAGATGTTCTTGAAACAGTGCTGAACAATGACAAAGCTTCTGGAAAAACAAGCTGGAAGAATCAGACCAGTCTCATCTAAAGACAAGTACCTCAACTAGAGAGTCTAGTTCTGTATGTATCTCTCTTCAGTCAAAGGAGAGACACACAGACCTCCAAATCAATCCAACTCAGGCTGTAGAGAGTTGTGTATCTCCTAACTCACCTTTGGAAAGCCTGCCAGATTCCTAATTTAGATAAATCAGTTCAGGGTGGGTTAATTCAGGTCATAGTGCCTGAATCCAGCCTCCATACCACATGGAAACTTGAGTCTTCTTTTTCCTTTTCCTTAGTTCCCCAGTACATAATGCTGTATCCTCATTTACCACAGAAACTGTAAAGATATTATTTTTGAGGCTTCTTAAACTGCTGTGTAAAGTAAAGGCTTCCTACGTCAGAGCAGATTTTGAGTGGTGCACTATGAAAAAAGCATGGGACAATGTGTTGCACATGAAGAAAATAATGGATAGCTGATTACTGAGTCCTTGGCAATCTCACGATTATGAGGCTGACATTTATCCTGAATAACACTCTTTTAAAGTAGCTCACATGTACGTCTCACACATATCCCAGCACACGAGTACTCAGCAAATCGATACATTAGCATCTAATATCCAAGTTGTCTCATTTCTGTTATTTAGGATCATATCTGTGTCCCATTTGCTTTGACCCTAAGTTGCAGCCGACAGCTGTGTCATGGCTCCCTAACGACAAGCCATGACAAATTCCTTATTCAGTGATCCATATATTTCCATTCTGGCTGAGACAGAAAAACTAAACATACCTTCAAAATTAGTACCAATAATCACACTTCCCTGATGTATTTTTTCCCCTCCATCAGCATATGCACACCTTTCCCTGGGAGGGTGTTTGGCTGTCTACTTCTGTTTGTATAATATCTCTCAAGGAAAGTTTATCTTTTTTTTTATCTTGATGATGGCATTATCTCTTGACTGTTGTTGAGCAGAAAAGGTGCCTGTTAAAGGCATATTGTTTCTGTAGAGCTGAACAGGGGTGATGGTTCTCACCCTGGAAAAAGTCCCACTGAGCAAATGACGATATTCCTAAAATAGCTTTCAGGAGCTCGCTCTCTAATGGATTACTCAGCATTTTAAACAGAATCCTTTTCATAAGAAAGCAAGCTCCAGTAAATTCAGCTGCTGCCTGTTCCTTGTAAGTTTATTCTAAAGCAAACTCTCTCCTGTATTCATCAGAATGCCTGGGGACTGCCTCATGCAGGGGTTCAGACACTGCTTTGGGGAGATAAAGTTCCTGAAGCCATCATCTCTGACACAATCAAGCCTTTTTATATTACATAGCTGGCCGTACAAATACATCCAAGAATAGCTTGCAGAGGATGGGAGGAGTGTAAAGCTGGCAAAAATGCCTTTTATGCCAGTCATACTGTATTGCTGTGTTAGCAAGGGACATGTAAGTACAAATGACAGGCTCCAGAGACTTACTCGTGGCTTTCTCTCAATGAACCTTTATTATTCTACAGCAAAAGAGAGAGTTTCAGCAGGCCTGGGATCCATGGATGTGCTAGCACAGTCTTAGGAATAATTAGATTCATCATTTTTTTGACACATCATCCTACTTGCATCTGGTGGTATAAGCAGAATTTATATCTATTTGAGAGAATTAAGATTGTAATTTTTAGTATTAGGCATTGAACATATCAACTGGACAATCTCGATCAAGTCATTTCAAGTCCTCAGTGCCTCAAGTCTTACTCCCAGGGGTAACCACATTTGTTTTTCTCCTTTCTTCTGGGAGGATGTGGACAGTGGTTCCCAGACTAGAAACAAGAAATGGAAGTGCTCTGATTTCCGTGTCAGCAGACAAGAGTGACCCAGTCTGCCAGGCAGATTAATTGCATTTCTCAAGCACTCAACACACCCAGCACTCCATGAAAGATCACCCCTAGCTGCTTAGACGGTCCTACTTTGACATCACTGTGGTGATGTAAATTTGTTTCCCCTCATTTCATTGTCTCAGACTGGTAATCACTGTTGGTGAAGGTAATCAAAGACCTATTCAAAGCCTAATTAATGAAGTCACACTAGTTGTGGGTGTGAGAGTTAATAAAGCAGTGGCAAGGAAGGTTTCCGTGCAGTGGAACACAATTATCTGTGCTCTTTGAAAAGGTAGTGGTGTGCTTTTACCCCAACTACCAGTTTCCAAAACAATTTCTGGCCGTGGTTCACAAAGTGTCAAGAGCCAGGGACCATTTCCCATCAGCAGTTTGTAGGCAGCCAGAAGGCTCTAGAACTGAAGACTCTGCCACGTTGTCGTGGTCATGTCATGGTTTGCGTTACTAGTTACTCTAATGCAGGTATTTGGGGGGAAAAATAGAAAAAGAAATAAAAAGAAAGCCTGAAACTAAGACAAAAAACCCTCACACTTTGCTATTATAAAGCTCCAGATTAGCTAAACTCACTTCTGACTTTGTGAAAAGGGACTTTGCAGGCTTCACCGAATACTGGGAAAAATCAGGAACCCAGGTTGCAATAATTTTGGTTTTATCTTTTGAGTGCCTGCTCCGTTTGAGGACTCCCTTTCATAGAGTTGGTCAGAAGCTATTTCTGTTAAAACATTTTCCTGACAGGAAATGTGGGTTTTATCTAAACTGACGGTCTTTCCATAGAAAATATCATTAATGATGAAGCGTTTCAATTTTCCAATGGGACTTTTTTGGCTTCTCAGCTATTTCAATTCAGCCAGGGATTTAAACACTTCTGGTGATGAGCTTTCTCTGGGACAGAGACTGTCCTCCTGCCTTTCATTTTTAGAGTACCCCAACAAGTCTTTGATGAGAAATTCTGAACTGCAACACAATGTAGGCCACAAGTGCAAACATCTGATTGCATTGCAAGGAGACAGAAGCTTTAAAGGTGGATTATCCAAAGAATAAGAATTTGAACCATACTAAAATTCCAAGTTTAGGACTTTTTTGCTTGCACTGCTTAAGGTGGGATAATTCTCCTCCTGAACCAGGCATATTTTAACTAACTCAGCTGAGGTGTTTGTTCTGATGAGAGATTTCCCAACTTAGAGGTCTGCACTTTAAACACTTGAAGTTAGCAGTGATGAACCCTTGTCTTCAGCTCCTTTGAAACATTTCAAACATGTTTAATTGGCCAGTCCTTGGGGCTGCTCACACACAAACAGGATTAACAGATTCCCAGACATAGATTTTCGTGAACACCTTGTATTGATGCATTTCTTTTCATTTAGCTGTGGTTTAAATGGTATTTTTCTCAACCTCCACCATGGACTGAATATATTGTATGTTCCCCTGTGATTTGTAAAGGGTTTGGAGATGAAGGCAGTTTTAGCATTCAATCTAGGTGTTGCTCTATGTGTTTTTAGCTTCCAGCTTCTCCAGTTTGATCCTTGAGGAAGAAATCAAGATGATCAGAGCAATAGTAGAACACTTAAAGTCTCTGTCAGATTAATGGTTTATTTAATTCATTCTGGTTTAAAGCATCTAAGCATAGACAGGGCTTTACAGTATCCCACCCATGTTGGCGTATTCTTCCCATGGCAGTTAAATAGCTGTGCATGAAGCCAGCTTTTCTTTAAACATCATCTATAATTATTTTGTAGGAGTTCTCTGTTGCCTGAAAGATCCTCTCTCATTCTTCCATTATTTTTTTTACACCCTCTCCTCTTTTCCTGACATATTGTGTGTAATGGATGCAGCCCAGACCAGAACAGGAAGCCTCTTTTGCATGTCTCCAGCCAGGCTTAGCATACCCCCCATCGGATTGCAAGAGGTTGGATCCCCCACGCGGGTGTATTAATCATGTTATGAAGGGAAAGCTCTATATTGCTGTGACATACAATACAAAGGAACCTTGGCACATCAGGAAGTGGGAAGGCAGTTTTGGCACCAGCCTTGGTAAAAGCAAGTCACATTGCTGTCTGCAGCTCAGCCTCATACCCAGACAGTGAAGACCTGAAATCATATCTCTACTTGTCTGGATAGAGCTTCAGGCACACAGCGTATTTAATATGGGTGAAGTTAGAGGCATGGATAACAAGCAGCTGCTTAGGACGTGCTCACCTTAATTCTTCTGGCATTTCCAAAGGCTTATTGCATCAACCCTGCTGATTTTAAAGAAGGGATTTCCAGCTTATGACAATCCAATAGAAATGAGATTAAAACTTTTGAACTAGATGCTCAGAATTTTAGAAATGCAAACCTGTCGGTATTAGATACATGTCATCCTATGACTTCCCCCCTGTTCTCAAGCATTTCGTGCTCCTTAGTGACCATTGAAAACAGCTTTGTGAAGCAGGCTGACAGGATCATTTTCTGACAAAAACAACATTTTTAAAGTGTTTGTGAACCTAAAGATGGGAACCTGGAACGGCTATACCTATGGATGTGCATATAAGCCTCACTGAAAATCTTGGAGAGTTAGGAACTATGGGAATAGGGCTAGGCAATCTTTTTTTCAAAATCAAGGTAAAAAAGTGTTTGGTTTAAATAACACTCATTGGCAGAATTGTTGAATCAAAGTTATGTGTTTATCTATGTGTGTTTGTCCATATGTATGGCTCTATCTGTGTGCCAAGTGTTATACCACCCTTCACCCAAGGAATCCCAAATATTTCATACTGCTGTCAGTGTTCAGAATTTCTATTTGACTAACACACATCCTTATTACCCAAATTTAGTTGAGAAAAATGCTAGTGAGGTAGTAAAAATGAGTGACAAGCTGCTAACAGCTCACCATGGCTTGGAAGACAGTTGGTGGTTTATAGATGACAACTTAGTTTTCCTTAATCTAAGCTATAATTATCCACACAGAAACTAGTTTTCAAAGCTAAAGAATGGATTTTCTTTCACTTTGACTTAAAAAAGCTTGATGGGAAATAATACTGCATAGCAAAATTTCTATTTGAAGAAACTTCAGAAAAAGGAACTTTTATTTTTAAGTATGTGGGGTTTTTTTTCTTTTTAATAAGCAATATTTATGAGAGGCAAATGTTTGTAATTAAACTAAAAAGTTCTGTTTCATTTCAGGAAGTTGACTAGAAAGGGAAATTTTCGAATTTCCCACCATAAATAGTTGGTGAGAAGCCATTGCTTTTTCAGCTGAAAAGTCAAAGAGTAGACCCTTATTCTGATGAAGTTGTTTCATTTTTCATGGGATGACCTTATGTTAAGTCACCGCACTGTCAGGATCCAGCAGTCACATGAATTAGCAAGTGCACAGAACCATGCAGCTGCAGGACTCTTAATTGACCTGGACTACATGCCATGGACCAGTGGTCCATATGGAAATAGGCAACTACCGTCCTCTTAGTTGTTTCTCTGTGTCTTATAGAACTGTAGAATATAGAGCGGTTAGAGTTGGAAGGGACCTTAAAGAACATCTAGTTCCAACCCCCCTGCCACAGGCAGGGACACCTCCCACTAGACCAGGTTGCTCAAAGACCCATCCAACCTGGTCTTGAACATGTCCAGGGATGGGGCATCCACAGCTTCTCTGGGAAACCTGAGCCAGTATCTCACCACCCTCACCCTCTCTTTCAGTTTAAAACCGTTACCCCTCATCCTATCACTCTACTTCCTCATAAAGAGTCCCTCCCCATGCCTCCTGTGGGCCCTCTTTAGGTACTGGAAGGCTGCTATAAGGTCTCCCTGGAACCTTCTCTCCTCCAGGCTGAATAACCCCAACTCACTCAGCCTGTCTTCACAGCAAAGATGCTCCAGCACTCCAGCTCATCTGACCAGCACTCTGATCATCATTGGGGCCTCCTCTGGACCTGATGTCCTTCCTGTGCTGAGGACTCCAGAGCTGGACACAGTAATTTGATGTCTCAGCTCATATCTTACTCGAACGTTTGGATAAGTCATGAAATCTTTGTAAGGCAGAAATGAGTGCAGTGTTCTGTGCTTTAAAGAGCAGAACAAGCAGAGGCATAGTGATGAAAGGTTCCCAATTACTAGGGATGGGATTTATGTGATTTTCTGGCATTTGATACTTTTGAATATCTCACCTGAATATATAATCTCTGAATTGATGTTTGGAGAAGCTCTTCTACTAAAGCTGCTGTTAAACACAGGTGGAAGGCAGCGGAGAGGTAACACTGATTTCTTTTTCTTTCTCTCTCAACACAGTGCATTAGAAACTAAGTTCCTGTGATCCAAGCAGCCACGCTTCTGCGAAGCCTTCCTTCTCATTAGAGCTGCTCTATCCACAGGAGCAGCACAGTGATGAAAACTCCCCCTGCCCGAAGGGTAGAAGCAAGCAGAATTTATGACCCATCATAAATAAAACCCTGTTCATTTTGCTGGCTTACATGTGTTTTTCATCGCAGAAGATTCATCGAATGGCACATTTCATGGTGTAGTTTCTCAGTCCAAGGGAAACCACGTTTAATGTAGTGTGTTAAATAAAGTGTTTCTCTGACTCAGATTTCTCCTTCTTTCCAGTTCATGCCAATTGGCATGGATTGGGTTCTAGAAGTCAGATGGGCAAAGCCTGTTCATGTTGTAATAACTTTTCTTAAGAGCTACTCCAAAGCTGTCAAGCCCCAAAAGGAATCTTCTTCAAGGTTTATACTGTGGGGTTAATTTTATAATTTTATAATTTAATAACTGCGTCTTAGAAAAACTAGCAGGGGAAGATAAGGCAGACAACATGCTGGATTTGGTACCATGAAACACTGGCTTGGAGCTAGCAGCTAAGAAATAAAGGAAGTCTTTTTAAACTTCAGCTAGTTCTGCTGCTTTAAATAGCTGTGATTATAAAAGATCAAATAGTTTTGTAATTTTAAATATCTATTCTCTGCATTTATGATTCAGTTATTCACAGTAGGACTCTTTCTTCCATGATGTTTGCACAACAACTATCTAAAGGGAACCCTTCTCCTACTTAAGGCCTTTAGATCCAATTGCAATACAAATAATGAATTAATTGAGCAATGACATTGGGGTCTTTTCCTGGGAAGATGCTGTGAGGAATAGCCACATGCGATATATCCCTTTTGCAGTGTCAGTTCTGAGTTCTTTTGAGGGCAAAAAGACAGCAAACAGTGCCCTATAAAGAAAGGTGGTCGTTGTTTTCCCCTGCCAGCATAGCCCCATGATAACAAATAAAATAAGCACGGAGGTGTTATTGTACGAGTGCTCAAGGCCCATGTGTGGCCACGGCCACCTCAGTAAGACTTTCCACTGAGTCTGACACTAAGGGTGTGTGTGGTTTGCTTGAATAATAGAGTGTTGGTGGAGCGAGGTGGCGATTAACTAATCTTGGGTGTGTCTTCAAAGGGAATGACTGTTCAAAGGAGAGACTTGCAGGGAGAGGGGAATGGGAGCTGAGAGGAGAAGAGCAGGAAGGAAGGAGGTTCTGCAAAAGACAAGACTAAATTATCAGAATGTTCCCTTCTGGCCTCAAAATGGCATCTCTCCTGGACAGGCAGAAGCGGAATGAAAAGCTATTTAAAGACGTTTAGCTGATAGTGTCACACCTCCTGCAACTTTTTTTTTTACTTCTCCATAATAAGCTGACTTGAGGTGTCTTACTGCATGATTTCACAGATCTTTTAATGCTGTTCATAGAATTTAGGTCAAGTAATGCATTATTTCAGATGCATACATTTAGGTATTAGCAAGTAGGTGTCCAGATTTTTCTTTATAACTAGTGGAGATCAAGAGTAGGATTCAGTTACCCAAATATAGGTATCCAGTGTCTTATTTGATGCACTAGTCCTGTAGACATTCAAGGTACCTTGTGTCATCATATTTCATCTGAGTCGACCAGTATGACGTGGGACGTAGGAAAGACCCAGCCCTATAAAGAGGCAAGTAAAGGCCAAATAAGACACCCTGAAGTGCCTAAAATGGCAGAGTTTAGGAAAGTTATTTCTCTGTTTTCTTCCTTTGTCCTTCCCACCAACACAGGCAGTGGAGCCAAAAGAATAACATATCTGCCCAAATATTGGTGTCTGCTTAAACTGAATTTCATCCCTGTCTTTCAAAACTGAGAGAAAAAAGTGCTTTTTCTCAGGCTAAAGAAAAAATCCTCGTCCTTTGGCATAAAGTTTGCATCTCAGATTCTGTATCTTAATTCATCTAGGAGAAATGGCTATAAGCTAAAATCTGTAGTCATTTGGAATGCAGCAAAGATATTGCCCTAAATTTTTCTTGGTGAAAAAACAAAAGACAACTTCTTCTTCAAGACAGAAGTGAGGTTTCTTTTCTTCCAGTCCTCAAGAACCTGTCCTGGTTGCCACAAACTTTCAAAGATACTCAAGAGTTGCCTTGCAATGTAATCTGCCAGCTTATTTAGCACTCATGGGTGTGCTAAAGAATTCCCCTAATTAAGGGATCATCATAGAGAGATCTAATTACAGTTCTCAACTTGAAGAAAACAGATTGAAACCTTTCTTGTAGATTTTAGATGGAATAACAAGGGACAACCACTACAAAGAGTAACCTGAGATATTTAGTTTGGATATAAGGGAAAACTTTCTTTAGGAGTGTGGTTCAGCACTGGAAAATGTGATTTGGAGAACCTGTGGAATCTCCATTCTCAGAGATTTTCAAGACTTGGCTAGACAAAATTAAAATCTGACCTGATCTAGCACCGATTATCACTCTATTGCTCCAAGAAGTTGAAGAAGTTTGGACTAGAGACCTCTAGTTGTACCTTAGAACCAACATTTCTACAAATACGTTGTTCAGGAGACACAAGGAAGGTCAATTCAATTTGCAGAGTTGTGAAGAAATGGTTTGGGATTTTTGGAAGAAGTAAGGGAGCTGGGTTCTCAGCTCTTCTCTTTGGTTATCTAACTTCTGTAGGTTCTTGAAAATCCCCTCCACTGAGCCAGCAAAATTATAGTGAGATATTCCAGCTAATCCTAGAAGAGCATCAGCAGTCTTTGCCTTACTTGACAGAACATCTCAGTCACAAGCAAGTAAAGCTGGTGTTTCAAGAACTATTTAATCTTTCTTTTTCTTCCCTCTCTCTTTGAATAAAGGTCTTATTTTTGTCTTGTCCTTTCTATTTTTTTCTTTCATTTCTTCTCTTTTTCTCTTTCTCCCATGCTCTCTTTTACACATCTTACATCACAAAGTCTGATGACCTGCCTGCAGCTGTTTATCCCAAGAGTCAGCAACAAGATCTGTTTCAGGACCACTGTTATTTACATGACCACCAGTCATGCAAGAAGCGAGAGGAGCACACAAGACTCCATTCACAAGATGGGGAGTCTAATATTTGAAATAGCTAACTGCTGAGAGAGGGCAGGTGTCTGACCACATCAGCAATTAATCATCAAAAGGTGAAATTTAAGACAATTATTGTCCTCCCAGCTCATCATCATTGCAACTGGAAATTTGTGATCCTGGGTTGGATGGTGAAGAAGACAGCTTGCCAGCTGTCTAGAAGGTAAACACCAAAAACTGTGTGGCATTTCTACAAATGTGTAAAAGCAGCAAAAGAGCAAATATTACTCTGAGAAATGAGCCCCAGTGATGAATTTATTTATTATAGAACAGCCTTTTGCCATGCAGAGCTGAGTATAAGGTCAGCCTTCTGATAATAAACACTTATTGTTTGCAGGGCTTGAAAATTCAGATGTCAAAATGTTAAAATCTGTTTGATGGGATTGCAACATTAAAAAAAAAATAGGAGAAGAAAACCCAAAGATCCAATTGATTTGACATCAAGACCATTTGTCAGGAGAAGAAGGGACCTAATAAACAAAATCTATGACTTGGTAATACTCTGTATACTTTTAATATAAGCTTTTCTGTATGAAAAAAAATATTGACCCTTGGGATCGAACATAGAGGCTGAGAGTTCAGCAATGTATAAGAAGGACATTTTCTTTGCCCAAAAGATTTTTCAGTGCCAGTCAATAAGACAGAAGAATGGTGCCGAGATGCCCAGCAAGACAAAATCAGAAAGACCAAAAAAAAATGAAGACAAAAAGAAGTAAAAGTTGACATGTCAAAGCTACCTAATGTCTTTCTATAGACAGTAATGAGTTTGTAGCTACAGGCAGAGCAGTAGCTGCCAATACATACATCGATTTTATTAGAGCTTTTAACACTGTCTCATATGACATTCTCAGAAATAAACTAGGCCAACATAGTATAGATTAAACTACTATGGGTTAGAAACAAAATTACTGGAAAACTTACTGACAAAATGGGTACAAATGGAAATATACATTAAGTGGGCTCTGCAAGGGAAAATTCTAACAGTAAATAATGAGCGGTGATGAATCATCATCATTGTTAATTATTTAGACTGGAAGAGAAAGTACATTGGTTAAGATTTTACGTAAGACTAAGTAAGACAGATCAACACAAAATTGTCATAATATGGTAATTTATTGAGAAATAAATAGGATTTTATTCAGAAAAGACCAATACAAGGGGTCTGTGGGGGTAAGCATCTGTACAGAACATGAGACCCTCAGAAAGTGGTTACAGGGCATTTCTGCAGAGTAGTTTTTGGGCATTACAGAGCACATTAATTAAGTGAGAATTAGTTTAGTTTGCCTGTGGCAAAAATGGCAAAGACCATCTGAGAATATACGAACAGGCTAGTGAACATGAAGAACTAGATTGGTTGCAAAGTGTTTGGGCTGCTGAGGAGCTTCCATCACGGGTGATGCCTGACCATAACTCAGACAAGTATGCCCTAGGAAGAGTAGATCCAGTTTCCCTCTTCCATAGGCTTTCTGTGATAGCAGTTGCAAAGATATCCTCATTGTATTGACACAGATACTAAGGATGAATTTTCATGGCCCCAACTCATGCACTTCTAATGCCGAACACCAGGGCTTTCCCCAGAGGGAGAGATTCAAAGTAAAACATTGTGCTTTACTTTTATGTGGGATCCTATGTCTCTGTAAGGGACCAAGTAAAACACACAGATCAAAGCTCATATGAATTTGTAGATATGGATAGTCTGGATCTGAGTTTCATGGCTCAGCCCCTCTCTAACTGAGACTTTTAATGTTGTTATGAAAAATCCAACATTCCATCTGCTATATGCAAATCTCTCCTTATATTTTCCTTTTGAGACCTCCAAGTGCTCTTAAACCAGCTGAACTTCTTCCTGAAGAATGCTGTTTACTCTTTGCTCAACACACTTTCAACTCCATACGGTTCTCAACATGGGACATTCAAGTGCGAAAGCAAACAAGTTGGCACGTTTTATTAGATTACCTTTTATTAGGAGAAGAACACACACACACACCCCAACAACAGTGATTCTTTTTACAACAGCACCATTCCAACAGACTGTGCTTCCTTGACAGCCAAAGCTTATATATTTTCCTCTCTGTCACCCAGCCTCCCAATGTGCGATCGGTTGACCCTGTAAAGTTTGTCAATTGTAGTTTTTGCTGCCACCTGAAGGTTGTCACACAACGTGTTGGCTGCCTATAGCATTATGAACTGCAACTCCTTCGCACATAGAAATCTTGTTGGCTGGTTTCTCAAGCATCCAAAATCCCCTCTCTCTGGATTATGACAGCGGATGCTGCAAAACAAAGAAGGGGAAATGGTTGGAGAGAGAATAACCAGCTCTTCATGTCTCCTCCCCTCACAGTCTCTCCTTTCCCCCAGGACAAGAGAGGTCTGGGCAGAGTTCAAGTCACTCACTTCTAATGGAAGACCAGCTTAGGGCAAGGCTGCAGTGCAGCAGTGTATGTGATGCAAGCATAACAGACATGCCAGGCTACACTTAATCCAAACACTTCTAAATGCAGGATATATTTTATTTCAGTTTGGATGCAGCATTCAACTGTCAAAGAAATGTGATAATGAAAAATGAAAAAAAAAAAATACAAATCTTACATAGAAATGTTTCATTAAAGCTGTCTCAGATCCTACAAAATAAAATCAGCAGAAGGTCTAGGGCAGAAGTTTTGGATGAGAACAGTGGTTTTAGAGTACTTAGCTGAAAACAGAATGTGACTGACCTAATCATGATTTTGCAAAAAGGGGTCAACTATTTTCAGGGATGACTGTGTTTTACATGGCCTGCATAGTACAAGATGTGCAAAAAACCCTTCCCTGGGGACCAAAAATGAGGCAGCTGTTGACTACAATTTACAGATTTTCAAATGGACTCTTCGGAAAATTTTACACGGGGTGTTACTGAGAAGCCTGAAATGAAAACACATGCCAAACTGATGTCCGCTTTGTCCACACATTTCTTCATCTCTGCACTCCAGCACTTGAGCTCCTCTGGACTCAGTGTAAGAACTAATCTGTGCCATTATCCATAGGGTAGTTTTGGAGCCAAACAAGGAACCAGCTCAGCTTTTGGTCATGAAGATACTCCTCTTCTAAACAAAGTCAAGGTACTTATCCCCAAAGGAGGGAACAAGAATGATAAGAAAGGAAATTCCCACTCCACAGATTGGACTGACATCTTATGTCATCACTGGAGAGAGAAAAAGAGAACAAATACAGTCATGTATTTTTGACCATTACTTTTCTGCTTTTTTATTTGCTTTGGTTTGAGCTGTCCAATGGTAGGCAAGTAGAAGCAGCCTAAATTTCTGATTATGCAGAGCACTCTGCTGATAACCAAGTTCTATATGTCTCTTTACCCTTGCCAAAAAAAAATTACCTGTAGTCATCTGTGAGCATCAGAGCCAACGTGTCCTAGATTATGGGAATCATGTCTTCAAGGAAGCAGTAATTGGTATTAAAAAGGAATTTTCAGTTAGTAACCTTCCAGTTGCTGGATCTCTTTGTGAGACTGAGACCACCATCACTGCTAGAGAACATAAAGCAAGGAAGGGGAGAGAAGTAAGAAAGAAAAGAGAGGAAAATACTCCCTCAACAGGGTAGGAGTTTACTATGGATGTCGTCCTGGGGGCAGCACTCCAAGAGAGGTCTTTTTTATAGTAAACACTACCCTAATTTCTTCTTGCTAATTCTCGCTGCTTACAGTAATTATTACAAACAAAACAAACAAACAAAAAAACAACAAAAAAGAAAAAATAAAAAGAAAGAAAGAAGAAAAAGAGGCAGTGAGGAAAAGAATGGAAGAAATAAAGAACAAGAAAAGGAATAATAAAAAAAAATCTTGTGGTGAAAAGGGAAAAAAAAAAGTCTGGCGCTAACTCTAAGCAATTTGCACCTTGTGCCCAGATCATAACTCTCTGACTCCACTGCTTCCACACCCCATGATTTATGTTTGACAGTCCCAAAGTGGTTTGGAAATGGCACAGCACCGAGACCTTGTGGTGAGGCTAACTGATGTTTGAAAAAATAAAAATGAGTTAATTTATGGGAGCGTTCCTTTGGACTGGAATTCCAGAC
Organism: Tringa tobata; assembly: GCA_033628505.1. Classification (NCBI taxonomy): domain Eukaryota; kingdom Metazoa; phylum Chordata; class Aves; order Charadriiformes; family Scolopacidae; genus Tringa; species Tringa tobata. Next base: position 1,709 of record JAHREE010150340.1, on the reverse strand, counting down.
CAACACAGCTCTCCTCGAGTGGAAAAGTTTTGCACGCACACACACACACATACACACACAAAATCTCTTCTTTTTCTAGTTTTGTCTCTCTCTTTCTTTATTCTCCCTATTTTCACTTCTCGTTTTTTCTTCAGAACCTCTACCCAGCTGAAAGAAATTCACTTATGTTATTTTGTATCTAATTTCTGATTCTATTTTCAGCTAAGAACAATATAGTGTTCTTGCTTTTCTAAGTTCTCTTCACTCTGCCTCTTGTCTTGCTTACTCCTATGCATTTTGGAGATCTCCTTGCAAAACAGAAACATACAGTGAATTAAAAAATTAAAAGTAGCGATTCCAACAAACCAGCTTCAGACATTTTAAGGCTGTTGAATTTTCAGAAGATCAGGAAAATCATTGTTCTTCTCATCTGCAAAGTAGGGTTTTGGGAAAGAAAAAAATATAGAGATTTTTCAAGTCATTAGCTACATAGGAAAAAAGTACCTATTGTCTCATTGTAGACAATTTAAACCAGGAAAATAGGAGTTAACATTTTAGTAGTTGCTACCATCTATCCTACACATTAAAGGAAACAAACCAGCTGTACAGCGTTGACTTGAGGAACTGGATTACAAGCAATGAATATTGACATAGCTCTGTTGACTACAGTGGAATCAAACAGGTTTGCACCAGTTCTGGATTTGGCCCTTGGCCACATAAATGCCTGTGTCAGCTTTTCTCAGGTATCACCTTGTCTGGGTCATGGTGATAAATAAAGGAATTGAAAGATGGAGAAATAAGGATCATATTAAATATATCATGTGCTGTGGTGTATTGTATGTTACCGCACACCAGAAGACATTAAGAGGAGGAGGAAGATTTACTAGAATAATAAATATAAATCTCTTATGCACTTTCCAACTCTTATTTATGTGATGGATGTTGTTTTGGCCAGAATCAGGTTTTCCATCAGGTACTGAGCTTCCTACAACTTGTGATAGGTAGCAAGAAATCTTGCTGCCTCTGTTGTAGGTTCACAGCTCCCTGTGAATTTAATACAGGAAACAAGGGGAGGTGGAGGGAGGCAGATATGGAGCCAGTGGATTATGCTTCTGTCTGCATACTAAACATCTGTGACCGCCCAGGAAGAATTATCTAGGTTCTCACATTTGCACTGGGAGAACTGAGGAGATATGGTGTTATTTGACCATGCTAAAGGAGATAGTGCTCTCCTAACTCCTCCTGGGGATCCTGGCATGAGGACAAGTTAAATAAGTCACACAAACAGATTGACTGACAGCCTATTCTTGGTGTTGCAGGTGCAAACCAGATGTGAACTGTGCAGGTGGGCCATAAAAGTTGTCAGCTTTATCAATATCAAGTAGTTCATGCTTTGTCCCTTCCTTGACAATATACTTTGCCCCAGATGCCTGATTTCCTCTCCTGGTCCCTTACCTATTTCCAGAAGAATATTTGCAGTCTTTCTTGCCACCTAAGGAGTGGTGAAGGGTCTGGTGAGGGATCTGGAGCACAAGTTTTATGAGGAGTGACTGAGGGAGCTGGGGTTGTTCAGCCTGGAGGAAAGGAGGCTGAGGGGAGACCTCTCTCCCTACAACTACCAGAAAGGAGGCTGTAGTGAGGTGGGAGTTGGTCTCTTCACCCAGGTAACAAGTGTTAGGACAAGAGGAAGCAGCCTCAAGTTGTGCCAGGGGAAGTTTAGTTTGGATATT
>JAHREE010150339.1:0-15725 GCA_033628505.1 Tringa tobata | reverse complement strand
TCTCCCCTCAGCCTCCTCTTCCTCATACTAAACAGTCCCAGCTCCTTCAGCCTCTCTTCATATGAAAAGCAGTGGGATCAGGATTAGGTATCAGATTAGATGGACACGTGCAGTCTTTGACACCCAAACTCTGCTCTCCATCCCAGGTATTTCTCAGGATAAACGTTTGGTCATTTTTTTCTTTCCCTTTTCCTACACTGAGCATTTTGTTCTAAGTTGGAGGTCGGGAGGGCCAAGAGATCACAGGTTAGAGGAAATCAAGTCCAAGAAATCTTTCACCTTCATGGAGGCGAAATCCCAGCATTCGCCTGCTCTCGTGTCACTGGGATTTTTGAAGTTGTGCAAATGCAAATCCTTAGATTTAGGACTATATAAAAGCATAGTCTTCCTGAGGAACTGGGAAATGGTTTAAAGCTGTTGGCTGTGTGTGTTAAATCCAAATATCTAGGAGGGCTGGTGAAGATGCCTCCCGTTCTGCTCAGAGCTGCCCATTGAGGTGGATTTCAGTCGCTGCCAATTAGCAGAAATGAGGTTTTAAACTACTTCTGGTGAAACTTTGAAGCCAATCCCTGACATTGCCCCGGGGGAGTTCTGCATCTCTAACCTGGAATAAATAGGTCTGATTTGCATAGACAAACACTACCCTTTTAATGAAAAGTTCATGTGGGCTTGAAAAGCCCTGAATAAGCTGTCCAGGAGGGTGTGTGCCACTTGTGTTGAAGAGGCGACTGATAGTCAATAGTAGGAAGAGACCGTGACCTTCTGTTGATGAATCTCTAAAGGTGTGTGCTCTCCTTCCCTACCCCACGTTAATTAACAGCAGCTTTTCCCGTGCTCCGTGGGGTGATACACAGGCTCTGATTTACTCTCACCTCCCGCCTCGGATTAAAATTGCAAACGGCTTTGTTTTGCTAGAATTTTATCTCATGTTGGTTAACATTTTTTAACTAATGAGATAGGAGAAAACATCTATTTTCCTAGCGGAGCCGAGGCTTTGTGGCTCAGCTCCTGGGTTTGATTACAAGATGTGCTCCGGCTGGATAATTTCTGTGCAAGTAAAATGTAACAGCAATTTCCAGACCCGCTTTGAGTGTAAAACCTTCAGGGGACCAGTCGTAGAGGAAAAGTAAAACCGGGTTAACTAAATACTGTGCCTCTGTGGCTCTTCATCCATACTAATCCTGTGCCCCCCTTTGTATTCTCTCTTGATGTGCAATAGCTTTCCTGGCAAGGAAAGTATTTTTCTTGCTGTATTTTAATGCATTTTTCCATGGCTTCTAATACGAGCCAGTGCGTAGATGAAAATGGAGTTCTGTTTTATCTCGGCTCCAAATCTGAGAGTCTCTTGTTGCCTCTCCTCCAGGACTGTCCCTCATAAATCACTATGAGTGATCACTGTTATTTCCCCCAAATCTGTCTTTGTGAATAAATGGGACACCCTTAGGGGTCGAGCCCCGCCGGATTGATGTTTGCAAATGCACGGTCCTGTGGTGGGAGGGAGCCTTTCCCCGAGCTCTAGGGGGGCTCATTGGTGTGGCCAAAGGGTCCCCACCAAATGTGACAGGCTGGGTTTCCCCCTGGGTGCCTGTCTCTGCCTCCAGGAATAGCTCTGCAACTGCCATTAAATTAGTGAAAACGAACAGCCATTCTTTAAGTATATCCCAGGGGAGGGTCCTGTAATTGCAGCTGTTTCCTCAAAACCATTCCTGAACAGAGGCTGAGTCCCACCTGAAGGGTAATTATCAAATTTACTTTCTCCAAGGTGACTTCTTCAGGGTTTGTGCTGTGAGACTCAAAACTGCACATCTCCAAATCCCCGTGTACACGAGGAGCACGGGACCGGGGACGTCGGAAGGTACCACCTTGTGCTGTTCCCAGCGCTCGGGCCAGGGATGGAGAATGGCCCAAAACTCCTTTTGCAAATCCTCATGACCTTGAGCAAGGCTCTCTCCCATCGCACAGCTGTAGGTCTGGAAGGGTTTACCTGAGGTTGGGGTCTTTTGGTGAGGTGGCCGTGGAGGTGGTTGGGCAGTTGGCACATGGCATAAGTGTCTTCGTGCTTCCAAGCCGCTGTGGAAATGGGGTGAGACCCGATCCGTGTAATGGAGATCTTTGGGGCTGGAGTGTTGCTTCAGCTGACAAAATAGGTAGAGTTGGGGATGATTGCTACCTGCACGTGAGCGTTTGGACAGCCTGTAGCAGCACACTGAAAACTCCTGCTACAACTGCAGAAGAAATGAGAGCTTGAAGGTGGGTGCTCAGGCATCTGGTATTTTTAAGTGCTGGGACATCCTTGGGTTTTCTAGAATCCACAAGGAAAGAAAATGCTTTTAGGCAGTGACCTCAGCAGCAGTTTTTATCCCGGAGGGGAAATTTTACAGTTGAGTTATAGGCCTGAAGCTTGGACGTGTAAATAGAAACCTACCTTAGTCGCACACTATCCAAGCCCACCGTGGGCACCACGAGGGTGTGCACGCAGGTTCCTCGCTGCTGCTGGCTTCAAGCAAGGGTAGAAACAAGCAAATTGGGGGTGCGATTCCTCACTTAGAAGGTTATTAACTACCAGTGATTTTCTCACCATAGATGACTTTAATTGGGGAGAGTCTGGCATAGGCGACAGTACCGGTAGTTAATTCCGCAGCTCCAGTGTGGAAGTGGTTTATAAAAGCGTTTTTTTTCAGGGGCATCTAGGTGTTATGCTCGTGTGACAGATGAGGAAACAGGGGTACGAAGAAGTTAAATGCTTTGCCTGAGGTCCCCGAGCGAGCTGCCTCTTGACGTGGAAACGGGAGCAGGCACACAACAGCGGCAAAGTCAAATCCATCTTGAGCAAGGTCACGGACGTGGGTAGACATAATAGGTATTTTAAAAAATACATAGTTTTCACAGCTTCTTTGCCATTAAAAGTTTAAGTCGTATTAATCTCCGGTAAATTCAGGAAAGGCATTCAATCTAGCATCTCTTTTATGTGGTATCTCTTATTTTTAATTTCTTCTGCAGATTCTGTCGTACTTAGCAACAGCGGGAAAATAAACCCATTTGAAACAGACAATTAAGCAAGGTCGCTGGGGCAGGGAAGGTAGGATTATTCAAGAAACAACTATTGTGGATGCCATCCTGGGGATAATATTAAGCAAGGTACGCTGCTGCGGGCGAAAATGCCGTTCCTTCCTAGAAATTTTATTGCAATTCTGGTGGAAGGCATCCAGCTTTCATCTGCCCGAGCCATTACGCAGGCGGCGAAGGGAAGCTGAGAGCGTGGCTCCTGCCTGGCTCCGCATCTGCCTGTGGATGCCCCCGCCGCAGGAGGCAGAGGCAATATGTATTTCTCCTTTGGAGATGCTCTTCGTGTGTGACATTAGTTTTTGGGCTTTTGTGATCAGCATCCCGCCCTTGTGTGCTGCTGTAACCCGCCTCCCGTGGCTGCCCTGGCGCTCAAACCCTCTTCCATTACTGCAAAGTTCTTAAATTAATGGTCTGAAATTCACTTTTAAAGCACATACTGCTCCGTAGCACACACCCAGGCTGTGTCTGCCCTGCATGTCTGCTTTTGGGAGAAGCTGGGAGAGGGATGAGGGGGGAGACAGGGACACCCTGCATTTCCCAGAATCACAGAATGGTGGGGGTTGGAAGGGACCTCTGGAGATAGTCTTGTCCAACCCCCTGCCAAAGCAGGGTCACCCAGAGCAGGTTGCACAGGACATGCATCCAGGTGGGTTTTGAACGTCCTCCATCACTTCTCTGGGCAGCCATTTCCAGGGGTCTGCCACCTTCCCAGCAAAGGAGTTTTTCCTCATGTTCAGATGGAATTTCCCATGTTCCAGTTTGTGCGCATTGCCCCTTGTCCCCGGGGACCACTGAGAAGAGGTCTGGCCCCATCCTCTTGCCACCCACTCTTCAGCTATTGCTGAGATTCTCTCTCATTCTGCTCTTCTGCAGCTGAACAGCCCCAGGTCCTTCAGCCTTTCCTCAACAGAGAGATGCTCCAGTCCCTTGATACATCTGTAGCCCTCTGCTGTACCCTCTCCAGCCGTTCCCCATCCTTCTTGAACTGGGAGGCCTGGAACTGGACCCAGTGCTCCAGATGGGGCTTCACCAGGGCAGAGCAGAGGGGGAAGATGACCTCCCTTGAATTGCTGGCCATGTTCTTTTTAATGCACCTCAGGAGACTATAGGCCTTGGACACAAGTCTCATGGTCAGCTGCTTGTCCACCAGGACTCCAAGGTCTCTGCAGAGCTGCTCTCCAGCAGGTCAACCACTAACCAGGCCTGGTGTATGGTGGTCTTCCTCCCCAGGTGCAGGGCCCTTGTTGAACTTCATGAGGTTCTTTTCTGCCCAGCTGTGTCATCAGCAAACGTCCTGAGGGTACACTCTGTCCCCTCATCCAGCTCATTGATGAGTATGTTGAATAAGGCATTTGCCCTTGCAGTTGAGGAGCTTGTGGGGAGGAGGGCTGCGAGGGGAGGGATGGTGCCAGGCAGGAGGGTGCTGCCTCATCTGCATCCTCATCCATACTGGTGCCTCCTGGATGTGGCTGCCCCTCTCTGAGGACAGGGGAAGGGGAGCAAAGTGTGGTGTTGTGATAGAGCTGATGAAGTTGGCAGGACAGGAAGGGGAGGTTTCTCTTCAGACCTCTGGTTCTCTCTGCTGACCCCGCTGTTTCCCTGTACGGGGAGTTGTCTTGCCTTGTCGTCATCTCGTTTCAGAGAAGAACGGGATCATTCCCAGCTCCAGGCTCTGCCTGAACCTCTCCTGTCCCTGCCTCGCCACCAAGGTCCTCAAGAGCCAGGGCAGGTCCCAAGGGTGCAGATGGTGCAATTGAAAAATGGGCTTGTTGTTTTCCAGTTCATTTTTAATTGAATTGATTGATCTCCTCTGCCATTCCTCTGCCCCTAAATCCTGAGGGACCAGAGGTTTCTTCTGTGGCTTTGCAGCAGGACCACCTGCAGATCCCCATCAGAACCGCACATCTCCTGGGGACGGTGGCAGCCCCACGGTGGTCCTTGGAGCACTGCCACTCTGCCACCCCAGAGCTGTCCTGCTGTGGCCAGACTGGGCCCAGTGCATGGTCTGCAGTGGGCTGGACCAGCCAGAGTGGGAGGGCTCCATCCCAGAGACCCCGAGCCCCCAGGACACAGCTTGTTGCCAGCGGAGGAGAGGGTTTTGCACAGTCTTTGCCCCATGGAGCTGCTGGTGGGGTCTGAGTAACCCTGGCTTGTGACCAGAGGGGTCAGTCCTTAATGTCACACACTTGTATTTGATTTCCATACACGTCTTCTCTTGTTTTAAACCTGTGTTGCTCATCCTGGTCTTTATTTGTTCTGCAGTGTGTTCACTCTGCCACAAATGCAGAAGAACACGACTGTTGTCCTGTTGTTGCACCCACAGTTGTTTCCGTTTGCAAGTCAGGTCCTTAATTTCATGTATGACCAAAAAGAAAATCAAGTGGCTTATCACAGAGTGTCATATAAAAACAAAGACGGTGTTCTTCCTTACCCTGGTGTCATCAGGGAAATAATTGGTTGGAATATTTAAAGCTACAGGCTTAATTTACCTGAAATTTTCTACATATCAGTTGGTTGAATTTAAGTCAGGGAGCTCAGAGTCTCCCAGTGTGTCCTGCCAAGATGCTGGCTCCCACCAGTGAGCCCCAGTTGAGATGTGGAGGTGAAGGCAGTGGAAATGGGAAACTGTGTGTGTTTGGGACAAGCCTGAGATCTCCAAATGGAAGATGGGATGTATGGATTCGGTACATTCAATTGGGAATGTACCCAATTTGGTGAGTTTGGGAGAGGGATGAATAACACCTTTCTGGGCAGGTAGAGGACCATCCCAAACGTGCTAAGTGCGGTGCCGTCTCCTAAAGCCCTGGGGTTGTGTTGTTGAAGGTGAGCAACTCCATGATTGACATTTATTAAAAACACCAGCAGTTTAATGGAATCTGGACACCCCAGCAGTTCTTAAAGCATGTTCTCAGCCTTCTTGCACTCAGTGGTGTGACCGCTAATTATTTTTTTAATATCTTTTTTCTACATATTTCATAACTTGCGCTTTAGTATAAAATTGGAAGCAAAATCCAATTGTGGAGGAAAATTAATTTCCTTGAATTGAAGAAGCAATCTACTTGAGACTTTTTAATCATTAGATGATAACTGTGCACTAAAGAAAGGAAGACCATTAAAGTAACTTAATAGACTGGGATAAACGTTTTTCCCTGTATCTTCTTCATCTTTATTTAGAGATTCATGCTGAGGATATTTCATAAAAGCTGCTCTTCTTGACCTTCCATCACTTATTGTATGGAGCAGCCAACCACAATAATGGCAAGGAAGTGACGCTGTGGATTTCTGGATACAAACCCAATAATTCTGCTAAACATCTCTGTGCATCCTTTCCTGCCAAATTCTGCTTTTCCTTTCTCATTAAAGAAAGAATAGCTATCGGGACAAATAAAAATGCATTTAGCTGAGCTGAGCTGTGTGTGATTTTTAAAAGCAAACTGTGTTAATGCTTTTAATTAAGGGGCAGAGGAACAAGAGGCTTTATCAGCTCTTTGTCTGCAGGCCATTATTTCATTGTGGATGGGCTATCCGTTATTGTAACCGTCCACCTTTTTGAAGGATTTACTGCAAAATCAAATGGTGTTTTTATTTAAATTGTTGAGCGCCGCTTGATTCCTCATTTATTTAATATGGAGGCATTGTTACAAAGAAGAATGTAGCACTTAATTTGTATTGCTTGAGGGAGCTCAGAGCCGCTTGGGAGCGCTGCTTTGCATGCCTCACCGTGCCCTGGGTGGGAAACAGAACGTGCAGCACAACGAAGGAGAGGAAAATTTGAAGGTGAAGTTAGAAAAATCCCAATCAGGCTGTTTCCAAGAGCGATTTTGGAAAGGATCGGTGACTCCGTGGTCTATAAAGTGAAGTCATGTTGCAAAATAATGATGGCAAAAGCTTTCCTGGGCGACAGCTCTTGTGCATGGCTGTTGAGCAGCTTCCAGTTCAGAAAACCTTGTTTATCTGGTGGTGAGTTCCCAGGGGTCCACGATATTGGATCAGAAATGCAGTTTAATGTGTCTGAAACTTTCATCTGTTGGTTTTTTTGTTTGGTTGATTGGTTGGTTTTTTTTTCTGGCTTTAGCTGTTCTCAGAATGTCCTAACAGACCTAACAAGTTTTGACTGGAGAAGTCAAAGATTCCCGTGCTCCCCCACACCTATTCCCAGTGGAGGAGATGAACTGGATTGTTCATGCTCCGTGTAAAACCAGAGCAACTTACCCTTCTGTTTAATTCCAGGAGGTAATCTAGGATAATGGAGCCATTAGATTTGGCATCTCTGAGGTGGTTATCATTTCAGAAAGAATTGTTTCTGCTAATGGCAGTTAACTTGCTACAAATAAAGCAGTAGAATTGAAATCTTAAGTACTAGAGTGGCAGCAAACCATGAAACATTATACTGCTTATTGGAAGGAAGGCTGAGCTGGCTGTCAGGGAAGAAATCTATTGAAAAAATCCTCTGACAGATTCCAATTCCAGCTAATTTAATATGGCAGCAGCATTCAACTGTTCTACCAGTCTATTAAAAGTATTAAAGTGTCTATAAATAAGAATACTTAAGTGGCTGGAGCTCTTCATCCAAGGAGCTGGAGGGTTTCATAAAGATTGATTTGGCCTGCTCTCAGCAGATGTCCATCCGTGGGGGTTATTGAGCCTGGGGGGTGCCCGGGGTGCACAGGGGACCCCAGGTGCTCCTCAGGTGGGTACAGGCAGTTGGTGGGGTGGGGATGGAGAGGTTGAGCCTGATCCTTGCCATCTGCAAGCTGTGTCTGGGTATGTTTGAGGGTGCTTTCCTCCTCTGCGAGCTGTGACTGCTTAGTTCAGCCTTGAAGGTGCTCCACAGCACGGGCAGGCATTGAAAAGTGCTTTGAGCCAGGATTCTGTGGCTGCTGTTAAAATACACGATTCCATTGCCCATTTCTACCTCAAGACCAGGTTCCCTCTGGAGAACAGACATTTTGAAGTGCTGTGAGATTTCCAGGTGCGCGGGCCATTGCTGTAACACTCTGCAAGTCTTCCCCAGGCAGCACAAGGCGAGTGTCCCCTGGGCCCAAGAGAGGAGCTGCAGAGGTGGTGGCCACCTCATCCTGCATTGTGGGGCTTCCCCCTGCTCAAAGCTTTGAGCTCAGGGTGGGCAGTGGGGGTCCCATACCTCCCCATACCTTCCCATGGCACGGCTCAGCTGTAAAATCCATTGTCTCCCCCCTGCTGATCCCTCTAAGTGGATCCTTGGTTTTTTTTCTTTACAGCATGGATTCAAATGAAAGCAAGTTAGAGGGAAGAACAGTTTTTGTGTTTCTATTTTAGTACAGAAAATATCCCAGGGGGTAAACTTTCCACATAGCGTAACCGCAACAGATTAGTGTATCCCCAGGCAGCAAGAGCATAATGATACGGTTTTGTTCAGTGCCGTGCTCCGTGGCAAAGTGTAATTTTATGGAGAGGGTCACGAGTGTTTAACCATTCAAAAAAAAATACCCCCCCAAACGTGATCCCAGCTTGTGTGAATGGGAACAGCATCCCGGGTCTCAGGGCAGCTGCATCAGATGGAGATGTGGTCCAGCATTTTGCAAGATAAGGAGGGAGGGACGGCGCATCCGCACGGGGCGGCCAGGGTCCTTAGTAAACACAGCCATCTATTATGTCCTTGAAATTGCATAGTTATTATAAATTAACCCCTGACACTGAGCTTTTCCTCAATAGCTGCTCTTCTCTTGATGTCAGTACTGTTTGTGTTGCTCTCGTTTTTCTCCGTTATTTTCCCTGGCTGGAGGCTGGGCTGGGCTGCTCTGGCAGCAGTGGAGCCGAGCAGTGCCCTGGGCTGTGGGGCACGAGGTTTCGTGGGACCAACTTGATCTCTTCCATTGGTGGAACTGGGCAGATGACACAGCAGAACCTTCTCCAAGGGGTTGTCTTGAGTTTTTAAACAATTTGCTTGCAAATCCGCAGTTTGCCTTGTTGATAGTTGACAATGACTAGTTGATAATGACTCCTTTGTGAGATATATAAGAAAGACCCCAGCCAGAACCCTCATTTCACAAGGCACCATGAAAACTAGTGTCTGTCCTGAAGTCCAGTCTGTTACTAGACGTGATGGAAGAAAGTAAGAGAAAGGAAATGCCATTATTATATTTTCTTCACAAACAGGGAATGGAAACCCCAAGAATTTGTGTCCTTGCCCATAGACACACTGAGATGTTTGCCGTAGAGCCAACACCTGAAGGCTTTTCAGTAATTTAATCCTAGGAGAACTCTTTCTCCGGTCTGCACAGTGAAATGAGCTTAAATTGTGGATAATTTCATTGCAGTGGTAAAGTAATGCCTTCGAAGGCGCAGAGCTCACTCATTGCTGCACAGTCGCCGAGTAACTTCTCAGAAACTAGCCCTCGGTCCATTAAAAATTGGAAAATGTCAATAATTGTGCATTTCTGTTGGTTTTTCTTTTCATACAGGACGCCGGCGATGATCGGTTGCTCGTTCGTTGTGCACAGAAAGTTCTTTGGAGAGATTGGGCTTCTCGATCCGGGGATGGACGTGTACGGAGGGGAGAACATTGAGCTCGGCATCAAGGTTTGTGACACATCTGCCAGAAAAATTGCACTTAACAAAATTGCACTTTGGGTTTAAGGAACCCAAAGCAACACTTTAAGAAGTTAACATAAACAGTTACTAGAATGCTTCAGGGGAACTGAGCATTGATATGTTCTGTAGCATTTTAATTTAAGGGGGAAAAATGATCTGCTTTTAGAGGTGAGTGTTTTGGGGGTTTTTTTTATTGGATGTTTATCTGTCTGACCTGATGCAAAAAGGCACTGAGGTGAAATGTCATACCAATTTCCCAGGCCCTGGTCACATTGTCACACCACTGCTATGAGTTACAGGTTATCTTAAATGCAGGGAAAAATACCGTGCCGTTTTTATCATGTGAAGAGTCGCAGCGGGTTGGTGGGACTTTCGTGAGTATCTCAAGGAGACACCAAGCCTGAAAATATTTCATGGGCGTTTAGCATCTGCGAAGAAAAAAAAAGCTAATGAACAGGCAAAACCTCCTTTTAAAAGTGAGGCACTAATAGCTGTGCTTTTAGAGCTGCCTCAGTGCAGCCGTGCAGATACTCCTCGTTACAGAATCCGCCGTGACAACATCACTTGATTACTATGCACAATATTAGACGTGGCTTAGTGATTCAAGTGTTTACATACAGTGAAGTGATTCATAAGCAATGAATTCGATGTTCAGAAGCAGCTTGGGATGGCAAAGTCTGTGGAGATTCTTCCAGGCATGTTTGAGAGTTCGGCGCTTGTACGTTAACAAGCTGATAGGGAGAGGCTTGAGACTTATAACTGGAAAATTGCATTGACTCTGCTGTTGTAAAAATGAAAAATCATTGTTCAGTTCATAGATTTACCAGAGGATATTTGCTGTGCTGGCAAATCAGAAGAAACTTAAGAAATCTATTGTTATTGGCTATGGGGAGCGATAATCTCACTTAAACAAGGGAGTAGAAATTAAAGGCTTTAAATATGCCACACGGCTCTTCTCCATATGAAGTAATTATTGCACATCATCATGCAGCTCACTTCTTTGGGCTAGAGAGATCCCCCTCTAAACCAGGCTTCTCTTGTGGCCATCCTTATTTGTTTGTTCATGGGACTTTCTAATATTAACATTTTGGAACGAGTCTTCTCGAAATTAGTAATTCAGCCCATCTGCCAGGTTTTTGGGGGATTTCATGGAAGATTGGCTTCTTAACTGGAAAAATAAGATGAATGTCTCAGGGACAAGTGATGAGCATATGTCCTCTTCTTTTTTACATGCTGAACTTTTTAGAAAGGCTATCTAATAAATATCCTTTTTGGAAGAAAATAATCCTTCCTTCCCTGAGTGACTTTCCCAGGCTTGAGGTTCCAACCCATATGTTTCCCTGCTGTTTGTCTGCTCATATGCTGATGTGTTCTGGTCAAGGTTTTAAAAACACTGGTGGTTTTGAGAGCCAAAATACTTAGGAAATCCATCTTTTAAGACTGTGTAGAAAGTAGATTTTCAAAGATACCTGAGCTTCAAAAATCAGTTTCTGGGCAGAGTGTCTTATTTAGTGACCAAGAGGACATCAGTCCCATTTAATGTATGTTGGCAGGTCAGGTAGTTTGTATGGAGACCGGTCCTGGAGGTTCCATTTCATTGTAAGATTTCAGTTATAAATAGTTCCTGGTTGTTGGGTAGAGAGTTGTTATGGATTCAGGCAGAAGTCAGGTCTCACGTGGATGGGTCTGTTTCTGAAAGTCCTGATGTACAGAGGTTGCCAGCCCCTCTTCACGTGCTTGCAACCAGTCCATATTAATAAAGTTCTTTTAAAGGATCAACTTGGACATAAAAATATTAGGCTTTTTGTGGGTGTTTTGCTGTTTTTCCTGATAAGTGGCTGTCTATAGTCAGAAGAGTAATTCGGTGGTTCCTTGTTTGTTTCGGTGATTCTTGAGTGAAAATAAATACAGAAGGTATTTCTTTTCCTTTTGATGCTGGTGCAAATTTCATCATCTTTCTGAGAGTCATGTTTGTCATTTAAGCATTATATTGTTGTATTTCCAAAAACCCTCAAAGAACGAAAATGAGATACTAAACCCATTGAGGCTACGAGAAGGACGTGTGTCCACAAAAGCACGCGCTAATTATATATTGGTAGAATTAAATGCAAGTAATCTGAATGACAAACTGAAATAAATAATTGAGAAGGTTGGGCTGTCCTAACCTAGAAGGACCATGACCACATACTGTACAAGAGTCTTGTTTCATTAATATGCTTTAAACATTCTAAAATAAGCTGTTCTGTACCTCTGTGTGTTGAAATATATGGGCCATATGTTTCTTTAAGTTGCTGAATCCCATTAGCTAAATGAGAAAGCTCCAGCCTCAGCCACTTAAAAAAATAAACCCTCGTTACTGACATTAACGAAGGTGGCTCCGGGCTCGCTGCTCTCCTGGCCGTGCTGGGGAGCATCCTCGGGCTGCTCAGGTAAGAATAATAAAGCCATTAAACGTGTTGCTGCCCCAGGCAAGTTCCTGTTGTGCTTGCGGGGTGGCTCTGGCCCTGACAAGAGGAACACGCTGTTCTCTGTATTATTATATTTTCTTTTATCACCCTGGAGTGTCTCCAGAAGGTTGTGCTTATTCACTCCTCCTCTCCCTGGTGGCCACGACTTCACTTCCCCAGGCGGAATCGAGTCTAATTCCCCTTTTCTTGGCAGGGAGCAGAGGAGTGTTTGCTCAGCAAGGCACTTTAGGCCAGTGTTGACCGAGAGGTTTTCAATGTCCCCAGATGTGCTTTGCAATCAGATTATGGTAGTGACAGGTCTCTCCTACCGTGGTGACAGCTACAAGGGCCAAACACTTGATCCGTTCCCGCGTTCATAACCTCCCCCCAGAGTTTCCACTGCTTGTGGAAATCCCATCCTCGTGCCCAGCTGGTGACCAGGGGACACTGGTGAAGCTGCTGGAGACACCTCATACCTGGTCTTGGTCTTGTGTGGGAACAGGGAGAGCAAGTGTTGCTTCAACCTCCCACTGCTCCTCCAGGGGTGCCGTGGACCACCCCTCCCCGTTCCCAGGCCCAGCTCCTGCTCTCTTGGCCCCAGAACGAATAACCTGCTCTTTCTAAACAGGCTCTGACCCAACTCCTTTAACCCTTTGCTGAACTGAACAAGTTTCTGCTCTGGTTTTATAAAAACCTGCTGTCCTGTTTCCACGGCTTGAAAGTGTTGGCGCTGCTCTGGGTCCCCACCAGCTCCAGGTGTGAGTTTTGGCACAGAGCCTTCTCTGACCCACTCTGCTCCTTCTGCTGGAAATTTTTCTTTTATTTTAAAAAGCTTTGCTACCCTGGCTTTTAGTGCCCGTGTGAGTAAGGCTGCTTTTGCTGGTGCATCTCGCTTTTCCTCTGCAGGGAGGGTTTCCTGGGTTTTTGTGGTTAGTCACAGCCATTCGCTAAAGATGCTCCATAAAATTGCGCGTGTCTATTTGAATAAAGCTGCAAAAGTCTATAATGTGACTGTTGCCACGATTTCAAAGTCTGGGATGGGTTACAAGGTTGTTTTCAGAGTATTTTGTGCTTCTGTCATGCATTGCTAATTAGACTTATTTGAGTTGTCTTTTAGAGATTAATTTAATCAATAAGGATATTATTACTACTTTGATGGTATCATTTGTACAAATTGTCACTTGAAGAAAGCAATTAACTGGGAATGCTTATTAGCTGATCCATCCCACACCTTATTTGTGTGGTAAGAATCGATTATTGAATTCATTAAGAAAGGCACAATTCAGGGATCCCTTTGAGGTTTAATGACTGACTCAAGCTACTTTTTGCTA
Organism: Tringa tobata; assembly: GCA_033628505.1. Taxonomy (NCBI): domain Eukaryota; kingdom Metazoa; phylum Chordata; class Aves; order Charadriiformes; family Scolopacidae; genus Tringa; species Tringa tobata. The sequence goes on along the minus strand of JAHREE010150339.1, from coordinate 2,308 downwards.
TGAATGTTTAATTGTCTGAAGTTTGGGATGGATCTTTTTAAACTGTTTCTGGGGGAAGAGCAGAGCATGTCCTCTTAATATGCCAGATTTCTTTTTTTCCCCAAAAAATTTTCCACCTACATTGAGCAGGCTGGATTCCTGGTGGTGCCAGCCCAGCAGCTGGGTGCGTGGAGCAGGCAGGGTTGTTGCAGAGCTGTAAGGGCTGCCAATGTGGAGCTTTGAAAATCAAATGGGTACAACGAGAGCATGTTGTTGTTAGTGGTGATTTCTTTAATAATCAGTCTCTCATCCTGCAACCTCTTCAGGCACAAAAGTAACCTCATTGTGCTGGCCGTGACACGGATCCTCTCCCAGAGGGTACCCTACTCTTCGGTCTTTCAGAAACCCTTAAAATAGATTAAATAACATTTTAATGGCACAAATCTCTTGTGTGCGTTTCATCCATGAAGGAGCCCATTTTGTTTATATGAGTACAGTTATTGATATGCTGAAATGTTGAGAGGGTTGGGGAAAAAAAAAAAGGAAAGCCATCAAATAAGTGTATTTAAATTCCACAAGGGAACTTGACTCTTTCTGCATTCAGAAAATCAAATCCTCCTCTTCTTGCATACATACATTTTCCACAAAATTATGGCTGTATCTTTCTGTTAAGAAGAGAGCAGGGAGGGTATTTAGAGGAAGCATCCGTGGCTTTGTGGGGTGTGAGATGAGGGGCGGGCAGCCTGGATCCAGCCCCGAGGGAGGCAGAAAATCCCTGCCATGGGGTGCCGGGTGGGAGCAGGGAGGGATGTCAGGGCAGGGCTATGACTCATGAGAAATAGGTTTTGCTTTTTTCTCTTTTTTTATATATAAAAAAATACAGTGGCACAGGCTTGGTTTCCCAGCCCACCTGGGAACACCGTGTCCCTGTATGATGCTGTGCACGAGCGTGATGGGGAGTGCACAGGCACCAGCGCGGGACAGGTATCGGGCTGGCTTTCTACATGCATGAACTTAATATCTAAATAGTTAGTGCCTGTCATTGAAATGTAAAAATATCTCTGGTTAGGGAGGAGTGGATTTTTGTAACGTCAACCAATCGCTCAGGCATCTCCTGCCAGGTGTCAGGCTTTGACTCGGCGACGTGTGTCACCGCTGTCACTCGAGGGGTTGTTTTGCCGGGGCTTTTTGTTGGATCAGCTTCAAATGTCTCCCTCTCTCTCCCTTCTCCTGATTAATATATTAAAGCCTGGGTGCGGGCAGAGGCAGCTGATGGTCGGCAGCACCTGAAATCCCTCTGTAACCACCCGGGGTGTGAATTCCTGCGTCCCTGGGTGACTGTCACCTCCGCCAGCCGCCCAGCCATGGGCACGCCGCGGCTTGCAGGATGCAGGTGGGAGGTGGGAGATCTGCAACGATGTGTTGCTACATTTTTTTTTATCACTTCGAAAAAATAGGAAAGCTGAAAAGCATGTAATTTATTCATAAGGCTTTATTAGGCTTGCCAGGGTTCGCCAAGAGGCAGCAGTTAGGGGTTGAATCAAGTTTCTCTTGATGTGGAGGGTTTTTTTTCCCCGTCTGCACCAGGCTTTGCTGAGGCTGAATTAGTTGTGAAATTGCACACGCGGCAGCGAAAGGTTTTTTTGGGGAAGAGTGGGGACAAACCAGCCTGAACTTCTGAGGGAAGGACTTTGGGGAGCACAGATAGGGTTTGCTGTGAGGTGTTTCCCAAGAGACCATGCCTTGGAAGAGTTGAAGGCTTTGGGGTGAAATTGCCAGATATCGGTTGCTTATCTGGGGAGTACGGACTGTTCTAACAGCCGCTTTTTTGACATTTCTGAGAATTTATACTGAGGAACTGCAGACTTCATGGTGTTGGTCAGATGTAGGGTGCAGAAGTCAGTGCCAGCAGTGGGGGATGCTTGAGTGGGACTGTTGGTGAGAGGGGAAGAGGATGAAACTCTGGGCTCACCTATCAGGAAAAAAAATTTTGAAGTTAGAGCAAGAGCCAGTTGGAAAAGTTGGGTGCTAAACCTTGGTGAAAGTACCAGGAGAACCACCAAAGCCTTGGGTAATTTTATTTAATAGATGTTAGAGTTGGCCCAGCCTGGCCTGCAGGACGTGGGGATGGATCACATCTCCCTCCTCCAGCTCCAGGGACAAAAGCCCTCCCTGTAGTGTGGAGCAGCCGTGGGGCTGATGGAGGATGTCACGGAGCTGCCCACAGCTTCCCAGGACCTGTGGTTTCCCTTCCCTTCCCTTCCTCCTGTGGTTTCAGACACATTAAAAACCAACCAAACCAAACCCCCCCCCGCCCCCAACCCAAACC
>JAHREE010150338.1:0-31031 GCA_033628505.1 Tringa tobata | reverse complement strand
GATTAATTTGATCTTGATTAGAGCTAAAAGACTTTTTTTGGCCAGAGTTATATTTTGAAGCAAAATAAGCGGAAATTCAATCATAGCAAACCACTCCATAATACATTTTTTAAACACAAATAATTTGGCAAGCTCAACAATGGAGAAAACCCAAACGCTTTGTTTTGTTATTTTAAAGCAAAGCGTTTAATTACAGCGCACTTTTAGTTAAATAAGCTCTTTCCTTCTCCTTTAAAAATGATTCTCAAGATTTCTTGAAGGCAAAAATGAAATTCGTTTCAAACTGAAGTTATTTTGGCCCGAGAATATTGTTGCTTATTTTCTAATTCATCAAAAAAAAAAACCAAAACCCTGCAGCTGTGCTGCTGATGATTCTCCTGCAAATTGAGCTGACACCGTTTCTCTCCTTAGCCCTAACGAATGCAAAGCCACGGGCTAAAAATAACAAAATCCAAGACACGCTTTTGGATTGGCCACACACTTTTGGGTGGCCAAACCCGTGGCCCAGGTGGGGATTTGAAGTTTGGCTTTAAATGTTACTCGTTCCTCTGGATGATACGGGTCTACCTGAAGATGCTCTTAATGAGGGTTGGGGAAGGGAAGGTGTATATTTAATGTATCCCCAGTTTGAGGAGCCTCAAGGAGCTGTGAGCTCCTCTCCCACGGCAAGCCACAGGTCCCACAATTCACCCGACGGGCAACCTCAGCCAGGAATTCCCTCCGATTTCCCACTCAAACCACTTGATTCCTCCCGCTTCCTTTGTTATTGCATCCAACGATCCCTGACATGCTTTTGGCAACCTCCTCCGAGATAACTGGGTTGTAGCGCTTGAGACCAGCTCCCCCCCCCCCCAGATAAAAACGAAAACGAGTGATAGAAGCCAGCGATGTATGTGCAGATCAGAGGCAGAGCGGCGGGAGAGCACGCCGGGCTCCGGACTTTTGATCCGAAGGGAAGGCGCGTTCCTCGTTAGTGCTGTAATTCAGCAGTCACGGGATTCTTCTATATCAATTGTCAGGCCGGGGTTAGAGCTGGAGCCTGCAGCCCCGTCTGCAAGACTCAGCTCCTTCCCTGGTGTATTGGATACGGCTCCTTTTTTTTCCTGCTCTCACGGATATTTCTCAGCACAAATCACGCCACATACCTTAGGTCCTGATAGACCTCGATTCTCTTGCAGCTACCCTTCAAATCTCGCCCTTCCCGAGGGTTAAAGCTGAAAAATTTACAAGAGAACACAAAACTTAGAGGGAAGGGATGGGGGGGGGGAAGGAAAAAAGAAATAAAAAAAAAAAAAAAAAAAAAAAAAACAGCAACGAGAATATGACACACAAAACAAAACCAAACCACCCAGTTGCTGGATCTGCAAAGATCTCCACTCCAACTCTATTGATTCCATTACACCTCTGCTGCCTGACCCATTAAGCACGGCTCACCGGCAAGGTGTAAGGTATTCAGGTTGCACTTCGTCACATCCTTAGACATCTCTTGTGTCTGAAGATGTTCAACACCTCACCAGCTTTTAAATTTTCTTAGTTTAGCAGCAAATTCACATAAGCCCCCAAGTGAGAGGAATTTGTTCATAACCCAGTTTGAAAGTACTCCTTCCAGTTTGTGTCTTGACTCACGAGGGTTACACTGGCTGGGAGCCCTTTACCCAACGTTGGCCATCATGGGTTGGCTGTCCCCAGGCCATCTCTGTCGATAGTGTGAAGGGACTGATGCCTCAGGAGGTCTTTCTTCTCACCTGAAAATGGCAGCTGGTTTGAAGGATGGTCTCTTGGGCTGCTGCTCACCCTCCACTGATGATGGATGGAGTCTGGACAACTGGAAATCTGGTTTGTAGATGAGGGGAGTTACTTGAGAAGAATCCCTCTTCTCCAGCGCAGACACTCCAGATGGAGTGTCCCTCTTCTCCATCATCAGTGATGGGCTCCAGACATGCTCTCAAACTTTGGTAATCAAAATATATTGGGACACATAAGAGGGCTGCATATCAGAGCCTTTCCTTACGGAGCAAAGAGTCACAGGGAAGGTCCTTTTCAGGGAAAAACAGGGACTGATTCTCCCGGACGCTTTTTCAGAGATGTTTTCTTCTACAAAAAAAATGACTCAATTTATGTCCCCTCACCTTACCCACAGGCTCTGGGATGTTATTGTCCCTTTTTCCAGGACACCAGGCAAGGATGGACTCTCTCTGCCCCCAACACAAGGACAGGACAGGGGGGTGCCAGCCCACTCCGCTGCATGGAGAGGCCATGGACTGACCTTCTCAGCATCAGGCTCTGACCAAGACTATGGTGATTCCTTGTTGCCATATACATGACCTCACATTATTTGTCAGGCCAAAAACCTGCAACCTGTATCTCTGACAAGACATTCAGAAAACCCAGACAAATGTCATTAAGTCTCAAACCTCACCCAGATGGAGTTTATGGAGAGAAAAAAGGAAAGATATGGACAAAACCCAACTGTAGGCAAACCCACTGACATCTCCACCAGTGTCCAGCTTCCTACCCCCACAGGTACATGACAGTACCCTCCAAAGAATACTCCTGGATTTGGTATAGGCTTAATTGAAGCAGAAATAACAGAAAATGCTGCAGACCAGCAGGGAGGGGCAGAGGCAGAAGGAAAGCCTGACAGACACAGGTCTAACCTACACCAAGTCCTGCCTTTGCATCCAGGGTTGACACGAAACTGAACGCAGTTCTGGTGCCCTGGACACTCCGAGGGCAGTAAATCAGGGCCCGCTCAGAGTTGTGGTGAAAACTTCACCGGAGAAAACTCCTCCATGCTTCGGAAACATCCGCCCCAAGCCTGCAGTAGGTCCCAGAACTTCCAGTGGGAGAAATGGTCTGTCTTTCCTAATTTTCTTCCCAAGCCTCTCCCCGTATACTTTCCAATACGCCGTGCCTTTTCCTGGAAGACGATTAGGTCAGGGGTTTTCCATATAGTGGATAATTCAGGCTCATGGGTCAACGCACAGATTTTTATCTCAGCTCTGAGTTCCCATCAGCCTGGCAGCTTAAGCTCTGGCTGCTGGTGATGGATGGGCCTTCGCCGGCGTTTCAGCTTGATCCCCTTTTTACCCAAAGTGGATGGGAGCCACTAGCCAAAAAAAAAAAAAAAAAAAACCCCACACAAAACAAAACAGAGTGTATTTATCCTGTGGGGATGGCTCTGTCCTTTCTGGTGCTGGGTGCATTAATAGAAGGTGCTGGTTAACCACAGGATTTGGCCTGCTGCTTTTGGTTGAAAAATATTACCGCTGATAAAACCTAAATTGCTACTAAATTCAAAGAAAAATTTACTCGGGTGAGGATTCCTTGAGAACTGAAGACCTCCTGTAGTTCCCGTTTACCGGTCCATCTCCCAGGCAATTCCACTTGCTGCAGAGGAGCAACGAGGCTGTTTTGGTTTTATTTCTCAGGCAGCAGCGAATAAACAGTACATTATGGAAACCGCTTATCACAGCCCAGGATCAGACACTTTGCAGGAGCGGATTTTTCCAGGCAGATCTCGGATATTTCCTTGTTGTCCCTCTCGTTGGAAAGTCTCTCTTTCTCTTCCAGTTTTGGAGCTTCCGTTTCTAGTCTCACCCAAACCCAAGCAACAGCAAAACTTTTTGGAGGCTGATGCAGAGGTCTGCTGTGACTTTGGGTGTAGGTGGCTACGTCTGGTCACTTAACCCACTTGAAGTGCCCAAGGAAAAGGAGGGACTCCACTGATTTTGTGACACCTGCTGTAATCCACCCTGGAACGCTCCTGAAGAGAGGCAGGAGAAATTCTTAAGATGTATTTCCCTCAGACCACAATATATTCCATATGCTCCCACAGTGGAGGAGAACGGAGCTGGTACTTTGAGTTCCCTCTGGTAAATCTATCATTCCCAGCTGGGGGGGTGGGGGGGGGGCCGGCAGAGCTTATCAGTGTTTTCTCTGACTTTACAGCTGGAAAAAATTTACAGCCAAGCGCTCACTCCTGTTGCAAAGGAGGGATAAGCCCTCCCCAAACGTGCTTACAAGCCACTGTTGTTATCAGAGGATCAGGAGGCTTTGGATCACCTTTATTGCTGGCCACCAAGGGCTCTTCTGGGGTCTGCTCTTCACAGAAGCCACGGGGCAAGCTTCTCCAGCAAAGGGCTGTGGTGCTGCCCTTTCAGGAGCAGCCCCCTCAACCATACCCTTGAAAAGCACAATGGCAAAATTTAGATTATCTGTCAGCGCGTACTTTTCTGAAGACTGCTGACAAGGCAGGTTTTCTCCCCTCTCCTCAAAGCTCCCTCTTTGGGAAGCCCATGACCAAAGGTCTTGTGTCTGCATGTTGCAAAGCCACTTTCTGCTGGGGAGCTTTCGGGTCCCGTAGCCTCCTCCCATCGCAGGAGCCAGGCAGGAGGTCAGGTGCCTCGCCGGGGGGTTCCTCTTCACATGTGCTAAAAAATACACATGTCTGGGACCCAAACATCTGCCCGATTTGTGGCTCTGCTGGGATCTTACTCTTGGGCAGGGGGGGCATTTTATCTCTGAAATCCATCTTTGACAAACTGGCAGCCATCGAGTAACAGGCTACAACGTTCGTTTCCAAAATGTTGATAGGCATTTAAAAAAAAAAATAATAATAAATGCAGGTTTATAGGGTTTTTAATTACTTACCTTTCATCAGCTTTGTTGAATCTTTGGGTTTTCAAAGCCATCGCTGACCTCTCGCAGCCCCAGCTCCTCCCATGGAGAGGGTGAACGCAACGGCCAAGGGAGCTCTGCTCGGGTCCTCAAGAGCTGTTGGGAAATGGGGCCCTAGGGAGGGCAACAAGGTAATTAATAGTTATCTAAGCAATTGGCTTGTTTATAATCACTTTTTATAATTAACTTAATTACCATAATTAACTTGACATTGATTGCTTGTTTAGATTTAATTGATAATTATCTAAATTGTTACCTAAACTGTGGGCAGACCAGAGAGTGCTTAAGATGTCTGCATCTCTGCAACTAGTTTCTGCTTCTAAATATAAGACTCCACTAGAACCGGAGAAGAAAAAAAGCAGCAAAAAGATTTCAAATGTGCTGGCTTTCCTTCAGAACGTTTTTTTCTGCATTTAATTTAATGCATAAAAATACCTCGCTGCTGATGAGTGCCCCTAGAATAACTAAACTCCTACCTACCTGTGTGTGCACATGGCCCACCATTCCCCCCCACCCAAAAAAAAAAAAAAAAAAAACCTGTTCACCATTAAACCCAGGCCTGGCAAAAGCCAAATGCGAAAAGAAAGCGTGTTCATTGTAGAAGGAAAGAAAGTCCGTGAGGAAGCAGATGTAAAACTCAGCCTTTCAATACACCCTAGCAAATAGCCAATGAAAGAATAATGAGTTGAAAGACGCCGGGGCCAAACTCCGTGCTGGCACAACTCCATCGAAGCCGGTGGAGATAGGCCAGCAGCGGATGTTTCCCACTTCGTCAGTTGGATGTGAAGAGTTTATTTTCCAAGTCACCCCTCCTCTTACTTCAATTCCCTGTCATTGATCGATGGGTGTCCCAAAGATGCTGAGTGGAGAAATCTGTCGCTTGCAGAACTGGTACTTTGCTGCGTAAAAAACAAAAGGTCTCCAGCCTGGAAATGGCAAAGAGATTTCTTCCAGCAGCTGCCAAAAAAAAAGATAAAAGAAAAATTATAAGCTAGAAGCTGCGCTTTCTGAGGACACTGCCAATTTTTTAAAAGGATAATCCCAGTAGATACAAGATTATACGACAAAAGTCCCCTTGTGGAAATGCAGCCAATTTTTTTAAACATCGGCATTTAATCTCTTGGCAAGAACGTGAGCCCAACTGCGCTTTTATTTTTCTTTTTTACAGTCACTAACAGCATATTTGCATACGTTATAGCAGCGACATATGGTCCAAAGAAGGTTAATTTGCTCTGCAATTAATAGCAGCGTGCAAATCCACACACAGCTAATACGGGCTGAACCAACAGACAGAAAGTCATTGATGTTGGAGCTGGAACGGGGAGAGGAGGGGAACATTTGCCAAGCACCTGACTCTCTCTCCACCTGATTTTCTTTCCAGAGCAGCTGATAAAGGCAACAACAGGTTAAATCCAGTTCTATTAAGGCAAAACTCCTCCTAGTTTTGGGGTTTTGTTTTTTTTAAAGATGAAATTTTGTGGGATTTGCAAAGAGGTTTTAAGGACCTGGGACCCAAATAGGACTTTGGGCAGGATTTTTCCCACGCAGCAGAGCTTGAAGCCAGGATCCTGAGAGCACCAGGCAGTGGGAACAGGGATGAGCTGGTGAAATGTATGGAGAGGCTGAGGGGGAAGGAACCAAGGTGGAATGGCCGTGAAAACACCGATGGTGCACTCAGACCTGAGTAAGGAAAAAAAAAACCCTTGCTGTTATTATTTATATGCAAAACATTCAAAGATTAATAATATATATAGAGAGATAACATTATTGCTGTGCCGTAACAATAGAGTGACTTTGTATAGACGTAGACTTTTTTTTTTAATCTGCAATATATGTACCGAAAGATATAAAAGCAAGCCTAAATAAAAGAAAATACAAGCAAACCAAAGAAATAAAAGGGAGGGGGTAGGGAGAGCTGGGCTTTGAAAACAGGGCCCCCCGTGGAGGGGAAGGAGGCAATAAAGCCCTACGCCCCTCCACGCATCCCACGGGGCTTGCGCCTCCCAGCAAAGCAGCAGGAGCCGGGGAGCAAGCGAGCGTAAGGTCACCGGGGTTTGAGGAGGAAGGCTCTGCTCCCAGGGGGAGGGGGGGGAACATCTCTGCTCCAGGATTTCCCGGGTCTTTTATAACGACGCGGTGGCCCAGGGTTGTTTGGCTTTAATGAAGCGATTCACCTCCGGTTTGCTAATGGCCTCGGGGAGCTGCCCCAAGGCTCGCTCGCGCCTCTTGCCCTGGAGATGGGTATTTTCCAGCTTGGCTAAAGGGGGATGGATTGGGATGGGGTCAGGTGCTTGGCAGCGCACACCCGCTGCCTCCTTGTAGCGTGGCACAGGGTCCCCAAGGGGCCAAAGGTGCCAAAGCACCCAATTTACCTGACGTGGCTGAAATCACTTCTCTCTAGTCTATTAGGAGAAAGGTTCCTTCAGAGACCCTGGGGAAAGATCCTGCATCCCTTTCCTGAACCTCATGACAGCAGATATTTTTCCTTTTCCTCAAGCCCCACCTTCTGGAGTCGTGTAATCACCGGGTAGCTCAGCTTCAATTAAAAAAGAAATAGAAGAAACGGGGAGTGGTTCCCAATCTCCTGGTTGGGGAGGGTGGAACAACGCGAGCCTACAAACCACCAGCAAATAAAAAGTTCCCCTACTACCACTATCAGCATTATCACTGCTAACGGCAACCAGAAGATTTTCAGATGCTTTCATGAGGCAGCCCGAGTTATAAATTTCGAGCCTTTAAACGCGTGCCCTGACACTGGGGACCCGGTTTGGATGCAGTGGGCAAGACCTTCCCATGGGCTGGCAAAGCTCGGGATGGGGCAGCAGCTCAGGGCCACCGAGGAGAGCGATGGGAGGTAAACCCAGAGATGAGCCCTCCCGGAGATATCCACCTCTGCCAGGAGGGAACTGAAGCGGAACGATTTCCCTAAATGCAGGTTTTCGTGGCTTAAAAGGATTCCCCGTGTAGGGGGCTCCTCCGGGCCACGCGACGCAGCGTTGAAAGGGTCAGCAAAGACCAGCACTATCTGCTGGCCCTGGCAGGGGGATGCGGGAGGGGAGGGGAGCCCACGGGGGGCATTTTCCACGTGCACGGGCTGCCAAGGGGAGTCTCCCGCAGAGATGGCCCCTCTGCCATCCTCCTGCCTATCTCCAAAGTGAAATGGATTAGCAGTTCACTTCCAATCAGGCTGAATTATGAGCCCAGCGATTTGCCGGACATTTTACATGAACCAGAAGATGTGTTATCTGATGAAAATTGCTTAATTTAATATCCTGGCCTGACAAGCGGTGAACTGTACATCTCCTGGAGAATTTATCAGTGCAGATGATTTTACTTAGCTGGAAGGATTAAGCAATCGAAACCCCTTTCTTGCCCCCAAAACTCACGGCAGAAAACTGCCCAGAGAAACTCTGAGGAGCTGTTGGTGTCAAGATCACCAGCACCTTGAGGAAAAACAAAAGGTTGGGTTGGTTTTTTTCCCCATCAGAAAACATTGCAGAATTACACGCACTTTGCCACTGTCACCCCAAAAAATCATTTCTTGGGAAGGAAAAATAAGGAAAAATGCCAGTAAGCAGATCAAATCTAGCCCTCTGAGCTGCCTTGAGGACACAGGATGTGTCCACCTACCGAATGAAGACCAAGCTCCAGACCAGGTCTTTTAGTTAGGTTACTATGACTATCTCTCCTGGGAGACGTCTACGGGTTGGGGGACCAGAGGCAGAGCTGGGTCCCCCATGCCTCAGGGCACCTCAGGCTGTGGCTGAATGAGTGAGGGCTCATCCCACCCTCTCTGGGCTCTCTTCTTCCAGCAACCACTCATTAGTCCAGGTTTGCACAAAGACAAAAGGGTGGTGGGTGAGGTTGGTCTTCAAAGCAGGTGCAAGCACTCCCTCACCTTACAGTAAGGACCTACCCTGCGGTTAATCTCCCAGCAGAGCCAGGTTTTCCTCTGCAGCCCTGAGGAATAAGCCAAATCTATGCTGGTTTTCACAAGGAAGCTCTTTCAGGCTGAGCCACAAGCAGGGAACCTGTGGGCAGGCTCAAAACACAACTGCAGTCCAGAGGAGAATTGCTTCTCAAGCCTTTGCACTTTCACAGGGAAGCAAAATTCACGGGAAAAGCATCCACCACCCTGACCTTTCTCCTTAAACAAGAATAGACTGCAGCAGCCTGCAAAGATGGATAAACCTTCCCTGCGAACCACACTGGGGAAAAGAAAACAGATGGACAGCTCTGTACAAACCAGACCCTGCCAAAGCCCGTGCCATCAGGCAGCTGAGAACTGAAGGATCCTGAATTACCAGTCTCTCTTGAAGATCTTGCCATGAACTAGTCGTATGTATTCCCCACACTTTGGTATGAGGCTCCCTTTGCTGTAGACATAATACATGGGTGTAATTATGCAGACTTTATCCATGCTGGTGATCTTATCCAAGTTCAAGGCTTTTACTATAATTGAAGGCTATTATGATTAATGGTTATGTTTTTAAACAGCACATAATTAAGTGGTAAAACTCATTGTCATAAGACGTCGTAGAAGCCAAAAGCATAAATGGGTTCAAATAACAATTAAAGACACTGAAAGATCCATCAAGGGTGATTACAGACAGCGATGTGGATGTGACCCATAGCTCAGGAAGTCCTTCAGATCTAAATTGCCATGAGTTGGAAGGGTCGTAGGAAGTATCACCAAGGGCTTGCCATGGTCTTATATCTTAGCCTAAGCATTTGCTGCTGGCACTGGTAAAGACAGGATATTGGGCTGGAGGCATCTTTGATCCAAGACAGCACATCTATTCTGATGTCTACATAGCATGACCTCTAACGGATCAACTCCTTCCAAGCGGCACCAGGCCAGGACAAGTCTAGATTGTGGTTTAGGCCTGCAAGACACAGACCTGACTTAAAAGCTGTGTCTTCTCCATCTAGAAGACTGAGCCAGAACTTCAGGTCAGGAGGTTGGCACATCTTCCAAGCTTCAGTCTCAACAAGTCCTTCAAAAGGGAGTTTCCATTAAAGGAATTTTCTATGACTGGGAAGAAAACCTTGAAAAACAAATGTTGCAATGTGTGCTACAGTTTTCTGATTGCCTAAGTTGGCAATGCGTTTTAAAAAAAATAAATATCAGGGGAGGACATGAACATCATCCCAGTTCACAAAACATGCAGCTGAATTTCCCACAACTATGGCGGTGGCAGGGGTCAGCCTAGCCAAAGTGCAAGAGATGGTCCTCAGCCTGAGGAAAGGACCTTCCCAGGTGAGGGATGTCCCCTGCATTTCCAGGATTCATGAAACAGTTCCCCTTCGAGGGAAACCTTGAGGGACCTTTGGTCTTACCGTGTGGTAGTGGTTTTATATTATCCCAGGCAAAAATGGTGTCAGAAGATACCAGTTTGACAGAGCTGCTCATTGACTTAGTGTTGGGAGAAAATCTCTTTAATTTCAAAATAGCTGAAGAATGATCCAGCCAAACCCTTTGCTGCACTAAATCGACACGGCCAGGAATAAATCAAGGGAACAAAACTTTTTCATAGCAGTTGAAGAGCTGCTTCTAAAATAGTGTTTTTTTCAAAGCATCTGCATTGTTGGCGACACTTTGACGTACATAAGACAGGGTAAAACTCCAGACCTGCTTTCCTGTGATCAGTGACCTACCAGGAAACCCTCAGGGCATGGCAGGAATTTGAGTTGCCTTTGCAAGGGCACGGCAATACCAGATAAGTGCTGGAGTCCCACCACACAGTTATCACAGGTGATGTAAAGCAACATCACAGGTAGTGATGGGTCACTCCCACAGACAGTAAAGAAAAAGGCCTAAACGTTACTCCTAAAATGAAGCAGTAGTTCATAATACTTCATTAAGGCAAAGAGATTCCTGGTTGAAGAGCTCAGATCTTCACCGGGCCGTTTCAGCCAGATCCACGCTCCCACAAAGGCAATTCATCCTCGTGGCAACTAGAAACCTGCTGGGAGCAACCTGGGCATGACACCTGGCTGGGGCTGGGTGGCAGGGGGTGAAGATCTACCTTACATTAGGGTTACACATTTAGACAGAGCTGACAGCTCTCTTTGTCCTGGATGAGTAATGATGAACTGGCTACTCACACTTCCATGGCCCTTTAAAAGACCCATAAATGTACTTGAGCGGCGTGGAACTCCGTCTGCCTGAAACGAAGGGCTGGAAAACGAGGCTGATTTCTCAACAGCCACCCTCGGATTAACACTGGCTTTGGCACAAGAGGTAGCACGGAGCTCTGGTTGGCTCCTCAACACGGCACAAACCCGACGATGAGTGTTCATCAGCAGCTGGAGAACAGCAAATCTGAAATTTCCCAGCCTCAGCTCAGGGACACCCCCCGGACACTACGGAAACTCCCTTGTGCAATAAAAACAGGGGCTGAAGCGGAACAAGCTGGGAACAAACCTAATCTAACTCCCGCTGGTGAAAATTAGGTGCCTAAAAGCCTTTGAGATCTTTGACGGGATCTGTTCAGCCACATAGAGGCTGCATAGGAGAAGGGAGTGTGAAAATGAGCATATTTACAGGCATTTTTTAGAGCTGTAAATGACGGCACAAAATAAAATACAAAGGAAAATCTGGCCCTAAGATTCAGGCCTATGCCTTTTAGATGGGGGGGGGGCGTATTTTGCAAGGACGGAGAGATGTCATAATCAAAATTAGCTCTTTGACTCGTTCTTAAGTGGAAATCAAAGGGACCATCGTCTGAGAAGTCTTAACATTCAGCCTCTGAAGGTTTTTCCACCCACTGAATTGTTGGCCAGCCCAGGCCTACAGAGGACTTCCCTGCAGTGTCTTGGGCTGGCTGAAGAAAGCCTTGGCAAATAATAAATGCCAGGCTTGTGGGCACGGAGGGGTGGCATCACGCAGCACCCCCCTGCCAGTAAGCCTGGGAACATGCACATCACCTTAGGCAATGTTAAAGGGGAGGTGACAGCCCTGGAGAGGCCAGGGTGGCAAGGGAAGCTGGACGAACCGGGGAGGGGACAACAGCAGTGGCCAAAGTGAAGCATCTTGCCAGTGCTTGGGTGGGAAGGAATCACACGTCCTGCAGATGCAAGAGCTGGCAAAGGGGCTGGGACAGGCTCAGGAGCAGGCTGGCTTAATGTCTTCCTCTGGTTTAGCAACAACCAGAACAATTGGTCTCAGCACAGCCTGTGGATTTAGTCAAGCCCAGGAGAACCAAGCAGGTTCAAGACACTAACATACTCATAGACAGACCTGAGAAGCCCACACAGTCCAAGACCGTCCATCCTCGAATCAGGAAATAAGGTTTCCTAAATCCCTGCACCTCTCTGCTCCACCACTGTAGCTCCATCACATCTTCTCCATGTCTAGGTGGGGCTGGGACACCTTTTCTCTGCTGGGGACATTGCTCCAGCCTGACCTCAGCTGAGCACCCACACCACGAAGGTCCCCCCAAGCCCACTGCTGCCACAACGATCCTCAGTGGTCCCTCCATCCCAGCAAACCTCCCTCCTTCTGCCTCTCCAGCACCCTTGGGCAAACAACCCACCCTTATTTATAACCCTGGACAGCCGGGTCCCGCTGTAAGGACACAACTGCCCTGGCACAGCGCACCAAAAACGGGAAACTTTAATTTCCCTTTTTGCCAGGGAGATTTTTGAGAGGCCAGTTTCATCAGCAGCTGCAAGACAGAAGCACAGACCAGAGAACAAACGTGTTGGCAAGTGAAGGAATGTGGCACGCAGTTGGAAAATAAGGTACTCTAGAAAAAAGAAATATTTTAGGCTCATGAGAAGGCGGGATTCTTTTCAACTTTCCAGACAGATTATATTGGCCAGTTCACGTACCATTTATCACCTTGCCTAGCAATTTACAACCTGCAGGGTTTGCTCTTTTTTTGTTGCTCTTTTTAGCCTAACGAAACACTCTTGGCTTTGCACGCCTTGTTTGGGTGAAGTCACCACGCTGGCACAGGTCAAACTGCTTTCTGCCCATATAGAGGTGCTTATGTAGCAGGACAATTTCATTGCAACAAATTTGCTTAGGCAAATGAGCCAGCTAAGATTTCCTATTGCTGCCCATTACAGGCAACCCAAGTGCTTCTATAGTTCCAGCTTCAAAGTGGCTCCTAGATGAAAAATCCTTGCTTGGAGCAGGAAAACAGTTGATTTTGTCTGTATGGGTGATTTCCTCCTCTATTTCTGATTTGACTTAACATGGGAGTACCTTCAGGTTGCAGGAGGTGACTTGCTTAACTGGTCAAAAGACTTTTTTTCCAAAGGAAGAGCCTTCCCTCCGGGCAGCCGAGCTGTGGATTTACCCTCTCCTCTCCAGAAATCGATTGTGCAGCCAGATGCCTTCAGCCAAGAATGTGGACCTGTCAAATCTCAGGCACCGAGCAGGAGCATCGCAATCTGCTCCTGACCCCCTGCTCCCCGCCAGCACAGCCCAGCTCTGCCCTGCTCCCTGACCCCGGCTGCCAGACACGGCCCTGCTTCTGTTTGACCGAGCACCCACGCCTGGTCCTGGGGGTGGTCACCGAGCTGGAGAGCGTCTGGGAGCCTGCATCCTGCCACTGGAGGATGCTTCCCTGGCCATAGCTGTCCCTCTGGCTCTCCTCCGGTGCCCTTTCCCTCCTTCCTGCATCACCAGGCACAAAAACACCTCCCATCTCAACGCTGGAGAAACCTGGGAATGGTCCATCTCCACTTTGTGAGCACTTTCATCCTGGCTTGGGCAGGGTATCCCAGAAAAATGCCGCCGTCTCAGGCCAGGATCAGTTCTGTAAGGCAGGAGAGAAGATAGACCCTTCCCCCTGCTTTTTTTTTTCTTTTTTTTTTCCCCTTCCTGATTTATTTATTCATTGCATAACGGCTTGTCCACAAACATCCCAGCTTGGTTAAATCTTTGACATGTAAAACATTTCCAGAAATTCTTGCTGCCATCCGACAAGAAAAATGGGTAGGACTTGGCTTTTTTTTTTTTTTTTTTAAAAGGCTGCGGGGGGAGAAAGAAAAAAAAAAAAAAAAACACAAACCTCCTCACTTTTCTTCTGTTTTCTTCTCTCTAGTGTGACTTTGTCTCTGGCTTTCCCAAAGCAAGGCGCTCATTTATCAGGCTTGCGAGCTCTTACGCGTTGGCAGACTCGGCGGCTTTCCGCTTGGCTCGGGGCTTCCAGCCACCATATGGAACGAGTTGCACGTTTTCACTCCTTATCGGAGTTTAAGATGGAAATATTTCCTTGGTTCTTCTCGGGGTATTTCTGCAATTGCACACATGCTGGGAGTATTTAACCCTGACATTGCTGATGAGTAGCTGTTACTATTAAAATGCCATCAGAGATTGAGCTGAAAATCTTTTACGGTGAGCCGCGCCAGCAGTTTGATTCTGTTCCTGGTTACAAATAGTTCCTTTAATAGTTTTGGAGTTACATGAGTATAACAGAGAAGAATCTGGCTCGCTGTCTATTTGTCTGTCTGCTTGTCTCTCTAAAGAGACAACTTTTTCTCCCTCTCTGCAGATTGATCCAGTTTTGCTGCAGCGCTGTTGTAGCGGCGACGGTCTAAAGAGGTAAGAAAAGCTATTCTCCCTCCATCCTGCCTTTATTAAACTAGATGACAGCTGAAGACAGACAATTTTTCAGGCACAGATCTTCCATGCATGGGTCTACCACTGCTGTGCGTCTAGCTGAGGAATTTTTTTTTCCTCTGTTCCATGCAGAGTCATGCATCATATTCAGGGTTTGTTCCAGCCCCTCTTTTTAGCGCAGGCTACCAGTCAGCACAGTCAGTCATGGGAAGTGGAGTGTGAACCCATCAAAGCCAGGCTCTCTAGATTAGCAACGATAGAAGGGAAAGTGGTCCTCCAAGATCACCTCACCTGGGAAGTTCAGGAGATGGTAAGACTGGCTTCCTCAATCAGGTCCCATCAACACACCAGTAACGACACCAGGAGGCAGCTTTCCTGCACGACCAAGACCATGCTCCCAGACACTGCAGGAGGCACTGTAGCCAAAACCAGCCCTGGGGCAGACATCAGGGACAGCCAACCCCAAAACCCTCCTTCACAGGTCCATGGCTCTGTTTTGGAGCCCCAACGAGCAAGAACCTCTCCCTCAAAGCTCAGGAGATGCAAATGCCTGGCTGCCTCCAGCCCAAGTGCAGGGAAACAAGTGGAGGAAGATTTCTCCTGCCTCCTCCCTGGTACTCTGCACAGCAGCAGTCCCATTTTCCATTTAAACTCTTTCTTCCAGCTCTCCACCCAAGGTGTAGGTCTTTCCTCATTAGACATTCAAGCCTAGAAGCTCTTGGACGATACCAGCAACGATGGGCACATGTATTCTTTGACAGACCAGGTCATATATTGTGTTACACATCCTCAGGTAAGCTGAGACTCTAGGATGAAGTCTTTAAGCCCATATTCAGAGAAGAATCGCAGCAAATATTTAACCAAAAAAAATATATAGACCAAATATGACGCAAAACCTGGGTCTTAGACCTCAGTGTGTCCTCCAAGTAGGCGAGGAACTTCCATAATTTACCACAACAAAGGCTAGAGTCCGGATCAATTCAGCCCACATCGCATTTGACAGCTTGCTGCAGCTCAAATGCATCACTGGACTCGGTAAAAATAGACTTTTCACACTTGTCAATTCTGCTTTTCTCATTGTATGTGGTTTCTGGACACGTGAGGACTGTTAGCCCAAAACGTAGTCCACAGTGGTGAAATACATAGGCCTTGAGTGTGAAGGGAATTCAATATGACTTTTAGGCTAAGGAACGCTGCCAGAATGTTGTAAAGCAATATTATTATAAATGGAAAGCAGGGTCTGGTGTCCATATAGCCGAGATTGGGCATTAACCCTCCGTTTGGTTATTCTTGGTCAAGATTGACGTTTTCTTCCATACTGGCTTTACCTGATCTGTTCAGCTGGTCTTAGAGCATTTTCCTGTGAGCACCATGTTTTTCCATCAGGCTCGACATCCGCTGGTTTCAGCATTAGCTCCCTGAATTCCAGAATTAGCTCCAGCTGCCAGAACTTCACCTTTAGTGAACATACATCACCGGTCTCCAGAGTTGTTAAAAAAAAAAAAAAAAAACCCAAAACCACAGTTTCCATGAAAATCATTGCTGATAGTAGTCTAGATGTCTGCTTTCTGCTGGTTCCCTGCACCTCCTGCCTGCCTTGTGTGAGGTGGGACATTGGGTGCACACCGTTCATTTATCCATCCACGTTTGCAGGAATCCAGAGAACCCATCCTAGAACCACATCATCTGCAGCAGAAGGTGGAAGATCTGCCCATGGTCAAAGAGAGACACTGAGGTTACCAGCAGAGGATGACTTGGACAGAGATGGTGTAGATTCACTGAATGACAAGAAAGGAAGAGCCCAGTTTGTACCAGCCAGTGGACCTCATGCACCACTTGAAGTGGGTGTCACTGCTCAGCCTCCTTTTTCAGATGGGAGCCTCAGCCAGCCCTCTCCACGAATAGCCAAATCTGGGCCATCCAAAGAATTTTCCTCCTTTTTGCTTATAACTAGGGAACCTGCAAGAGCGCTACCATCACAGACCTCTTCGGCCACTCGGGCAAAGCCGTAGGAAAAAAAAATACCAAACCCTTTCTTTGCCAACTTTAACCTCCATTATAGGAAGGCCAAATATTTTAAGGGTCTCGGTCAACTTCCCATGCGCTTGCCTCCTCCCAAACCAGCCTGTTCAATGCAGAGAGGCAGCTGACCCCAGGGAGAGTTTGGGTTGAGTTCCTAGCAAGCAAATGACATTTCCCCACCGCGGTAAGCCTGGAGAGGCACTGTGTTAGCACCGTCCAAGTCAATTTTTTCCTTATGTTCAAAGGAAACCCTAGATATGTTTTCTAAATCGCTTTCCAGCCCTTTCAGTGAACAGGAGGCTTTGAAAACACATTCTGAAATCCTTCTCTTCATCTCGATGCATCTGTTCTTTTTCTCCTCCATCTGGACAGCAGCGCAGGTACGCAGACTAGACCCTGGCCTTTGGCCGACATGATCTTTCCAAGTAATTTTTGGACATGAAATGAAAAATCAGTCCAAAGCACACTCCGCAAAGGGCTTTTATTTCCATTTGAGTCCACTTCAAGGGGCTGCAACGGGCTTAGTTCTGTTATTTTTGTTCCCCTTTCCAAAATAATAGCCGAGCGATCCAAAGTTTGGATTTAGAGAATTATTGGACTGTTGCTGAAAAAGCGAATAGCAGAAGCTGCGTCTCTTCGCTTGTATCTCCAGAGCTGAGCCTTGACCACTAATTGCACACGAGATTAAGTCCTCGCTGTCATTCTCTAATTCAAGATCAGACTCCTGGACTGACTTCAGACGGTTGCGTTCGGCAGGAATAAGAGCTGGCACAGTCAAGTGATGCCGTTATTCACCCAGCAGGAAGAGCAGAACTCTGGAAGTGACATTGGCTGGTGGAGAGCAGGCACCTCCTGGAGGCAAGACGTGACTGCTGGCTGTGAGATGGCATGTTTGTGGGGCCAGGACAGAAGCCTCAAGCTGACACATCCAACACAGGTGACCTACTGCCACTTCTGCAGCTAAAAGGCAGAAAAAGGGAGAGGTGTAGGGAGAGATGAGGTTGGCAAGGGGGAAAGAAAAGGTAACTAATGAGGCAACGTGCCAGATGCTCCAGGAGAGAAAGAAGGAACCATATCTACCTGTGATTTGAAAAAAGTCCTACCAGCCCAGGAGGAATATCTCTGCCAACTTCCCCCAGGGAACTGAGTTCACACAGCAGGTGTTTTGGCTTCTCACAAAGCCCTTTGGAAACTCATGGAAGGAGGGAGCGAGCTAAGTGTGGGAAACCAAAGAAGCCAAGGCTTCCCAGCAGGGCAGCACCACAATGAGTTTGGGAAGAGGAAACCAGCCTCCAGCTTCACCCTCCTCTGCCAGGAGGTTTGCTGCCAACAGGTGACGGAGTGACACTGTTCCTAGGGGGGACAGGGCCACCGGGAGGGCTGCGAGCATGGGTCCTGTTCCTTCCAGGACCACTGGCTGGAAAGGCATGAAGGAGGATGGGGCTGGAGGGGGAGAGGGAGGTGAAGCACACCCATGTGCAGATGAGGAACTTGGAACTTGCTCTTTCAAAATAAATGCTTGGCCTTCCGAGCCTGACATCCTGCCTCCCCAAGCAGCCAGGACATGATTCTTCCCGTGTAACGAGCCACCCTTTCCATGCACAAAAATGCTTCTTTCTTTTTTTTTTTTTTTTTTCCCTCCCTTTTCAGGGCCAAACGGGAGGAAGTCTTTAGTGCTGGATTGGAAATGACCAATGTCTTTTCCAGTCATGGTAGATTCTGTCATGTCCCTGTGCAGAACACACAGCCCCTGCCATGACCTAGAATTAGACAAGAATTTCCTCTTTAAAGACTTTTTCAACCACTTCCTTTTGTTTTATTCCTCTCTCTTTCAGCTGGGGAGGGGTGCAAGAGGAAGGACGGGGCTAGGATTTTAGCAGAGATTAGCAGACTCGGGTCCAGACAGAACTAATTCTGATCAAACACCAGCTGCCTGTTTGTTTGCCTGTTCAACAGTGAATTTTCACTGATAGACCTCCTTTCCCCTGTCCCATGGTATATGGCCCGTATTGCAGAGGAGCTGACCACGCACAATTCTTGTTGACATCCAGGTTGTAAACCAGCGATTAATCCAAGTGCAGCAAGATTGCAGCCAAGTCCCAGAAAGCTTTTTTTTTGTGGTTTCTACAGACAGCCATTCCCCTTTCCCTCCCGAACTGCCTTTCGTGTTCATCTCTGAACGCAAAAAAATCAAAAACATTTCACTTTTTGACTCTGAACCTATGTTTTCTTTCTCTCAATTGACTCGGGCCAGCGAGAAAGTTTCCACCGATTTTCCCAGGTCTCTTCTTTAAGAACAGAGCAAAACTGCTCATGGGAAGCAGTCCTCATCATCTCACATGCTGAATTGTTTGCTTTGGAGGGTAGAAGAACATATATGCATCAGTGGGGTGGAAAATGGGGATTAGGTATTCTCATGCAGCTATTGATCTCCTGGGTCCACCTCTGTGAAGTAGTTGAGCAGGTGCGTAACTAATTTCACCGCAGAAAAATGAAAATTCATGGTGAGCACATGCTAGATCAAGCAGGAGAACAGTGCTGGTGAAGACGCCGTAGTGCAGACTCAGCACGTGCCCAGTGTCAGAGATGGTTTGCAATTTGTGGAGGCACAGTGATCTCACCTTCACTGAACTTGTGGCCAAAAGCTGGATGGTCCCTTGAGACCAATGGATCTAAACAAGTGTTTGATGTTAATTATTAGGAGGTTTTACTGGCCTAAGGCTCGGTGAAATCCAAGTGCTCCCTAAGGCTGGTCTTTGGGCAAAGTTCTTGGCTTTACAGAAGCCATCTCCCTCTCCTGAACACCTCACTAAACACAGGGAAACCAGAGAGTCTGGCAATCTTCATTGGTCTTTCAAGCCTAAACCCACATCTGCTGGAAGAGTTCCTAGCACGCTTGCCAGTCTCTGGAGATGTTCGTTTAGAAGGGGCTTGCCATCTGTGGGACAAACAGTCAGTAAAAGGCAACAGACTCAGTGAAGAGCTGTAGTTCTCCAGTAGGAGCCCAAGAGTTTCCACAATTGATGAGCCACAAGCCACCCTTCCAAAAGGGAGAAGGAGGTTGTCTTCTTTTTGATCATCATATCCATGGAACTTCCTGCTAAAGAATCCATCATTTTTCTAACACAGGTAAATCCACATTATACCTGAAGTGAAAAGGAGGTCCTGGACCAAAGGGCTTCAGCCAAAGCACAGTTGTGTCAATTCACCCCACTGATGCCCCCATCCCAGCAAATTTGGTTCAAGCAGCATTTCTGTTTTGACGAGCGGATTGACTTCCCGCCCATCAAAGAGGGTGGAAAATTTGTCCTTGATTTGCAGCGCCGCATCGGGCTCCTGGGTGTTGAGCCACAGAGCCAGCCCTGGGGAAAGCCTGAAGCCGGTCGGTTTCCTTTTGTAGCACTGTATCTCTCTTTCTATTTCTAGTGCACTTTAAAGTACAGGAGGTTGTGTGCTTCTTATCGCTTCCAAGCAGCACTATAACACGAGGAGCAAGCAGCAGACAGCCCATGCCAAGCATGAGTTAGGAAACAGGCCTGGTGGGGATTTTTGTTGTTGTTGTTGTTGTTGTTTCTGTGATTATTATGGTTTCTTGTTGACTTTGCCTCTGCTTTAAAAGAATGTAAACACCACCAAGAGCAAATATCAGAATAGAAGCTGCATTTCTGTTGATCCAGTCACTGTTTCCTAAATCTGTTTATCTTTCTGTCTAGGCACGCGAGAGGCTCGGAACAGAAATCTGACTCTCTGCCAATGCCATGTCCTCACCCAAAGCCAGTGCACCGTCTCGTGCTGCTGGGACATCCCTGCAGCCACGGCCTTTATCTGCACTTTTGCTGTGGCACTGACCTGCAGTGCCTCTAGGAGCCAAAGGACACGCGTGTTGCTTCAAGAAAAGCCTGGATGGGCAGCTTAGATTCGATGCCTAAATTTTAAATGGCCAGAATTAGATGACGAGGACTCCCAGCCCTGACTGCAAGAAGAGCTGGTGTCTCTGGGAGGTAGTTTTCTCCCACAAAGAAAACATAGGTGGGGATGAGGTTACACCTCCAGCCATCCCAAAGCGATGCCATAACTGTATCTTGTCTAAGTTCCCAGCTGATTCCTTGGGAAAGGGAACCCCAGTGCCCTGTATTCTTTTTCTGGCTGTGGGTTTTACCCCATTTTAGCCTTAGAGCTGAAGGCATCAAAAGATTTCTGTGATTTATGAGAAGACTTTATGCCTTCCTCCTTTCCCTTTTGTTCTAATAGTCTGGCTTCTCAATATGACCTTGAAAGCATTCTGATGTCTCATCATATGGTTTCAGAAGTGCACATTTTTGTGCCAAGAAGAGTGATTATTGACCAGGAATGGAAGAGATCTTGTTATGTAGGCTCTGGAGAGCAGAACAGTAAGAAGCAGCTTGGTACCTTGTCTGGAATTAGAGCAGAAGCAAAGCCTGTAGAGCCATCTCCCTCTCTGCCTCACTCCCTTTCGGACATGTCTTTCAAAGCTTCACCTCCAAATGTGAAATTCCAAGAGCTACAACCTTATCAAAGGAGAGGGAACACAGCCCAGTCATAGTCATTCCCTAGAGAATTCAAAATGACATAAAAACAGATAAACCCAAAGATTACATTACAGAAAACTCTACTGATGCATCCTGCGTATTCCAGACCCTTGGGCATTGCAGGCTCCAGGGGTGCTCAAACTCCTTCAGTTTGCCAACATTAATAAGATGTATCTTGAGGTCATTGCTCACACCAAAAGCCAAAGTTATCCAACTTCTCTTATCTGCTTCCCTGTCTTTATCCAGCTGGAAAACACTGTGTATTCATTTAGGCATCTTTCAGACACGGTCTAGTTATTCATTAGATATTAAAATGGAGGCTCCAGTGCCTTGGGCAGATCATTGAGCACTTGAAAGAGGAGGGATGGATTTATCAGAGCCATGGTTTTCCACTTGTGGCCATCGTTCCCTGGGGGCTCTGTGGCTTACATTCAAAGGGAAGGGCTGGTGCCAGTGAGCTGGACATTCACCCCTTCATTGGGAAACTTTTCAGAGACTCTAATTAGACAGACAACTAATCAAAATGATTGTAGTGGAAGAGAAAAAGGAGGGGGTGGAAGCCCCCCAGGAGATGGAGAGGAGCAGGGGTGGGATGAGAGTACAGCTCAGTTGTATTTTCTTTCATTTCCAATGTAATTTCTGCCACTGTTTTTACCCCAAGGGGAACCAGCCTGGATGGGCACCAGGGGAGACCTACAGTGCACCAGAAGAGAGAGACTCACACTCACTGGGCTACAGGCCCTCAGGTTGTACCCAACTTTGCTGAACAATTCCCAGCCAACCCTGGGACCATTGCCCAGAGCCCAAAGGGCTACTCACCGGTTGCTCTGTCCCAAAACACCATCCCCCTGGTTCCAGCTCCACCAGAGAAAATCCAAGTCCAAAGGGGCATCCTGGGAATCCCTGAAATAGTCTTCTCCCAACTGAAGCAATCATCCCTCCACCACACTGAATTGCTCCCAGCTGCCAGGAAGGAGGAACAGGAGGGACTGGTGTTAGTTGAGTAAATAGCTAGATGGACAGGCAGACAAACAGATGGAGATATATATATATATATGTGTGTGTATATACACACACAAATGCATGCACATCGGGATGGATGCAGAGAGAGAATTCCAGTTTCTTGAAGCAAGTTTCTGCTCCACAGCTTATTTGACCTCATATTCTGTTTCTCCCTCACTAAGCTAATAATCTCACTTGTGGAACCTTATCAAGTGATGTTTGACAATCCGGTAACTAGATTGCATCCAGGAGTTTTCTGTCCTGCACCATAGCAGCAATATCTCCAAAGAACTCCTACTAAAGCCAGTACCACTCCTCATAAATCACACACACACATTGGCTGTCTCTTAATCAATCTTCCCCAGGTGTTCCCTCGCTCAACCTTACCACGATCATCTTGAGGCCTTGCCCAGCAACTCTGATTTTTTTATTTTTTTTCCTAAAGCAACTGCCTGGCCACACTCTGGGTCTTTGGTTTTTGTGTTTTCTCCCTGGTAACACCCCGTTACCACTTTTCCTTTTGCAGAAATCTCAGTGGTCCATAGATATTTTCCTCAAATGTCTGATGAGGTTGTAACTCCCACAAAGATATTGTGTTGGCGTCTCTACCTCAGCTCTTGGTTGTGCACCGATCAGGCAGACTAAAAATATTGTATAGACACCTTACAAATACCATATATATATATATTAAAAAAACCACCCCACTTCATTCCTTTTCCCTATTACCACAGCATGCAGCTACATATCTCCAGGAGCTCTTCGCCCACAGAAAGCTTTTTCTCTTGAAACTTCTTTTTTTAAGAGAAAACGCAATTTTTCAACAGAATGATAATTTTTAACTTAAATTGCCTGATATATTTGAAGACAGTTGATAAATCATTAAAAAAGTGAAACATTTCTCTGCATTGAATCATCTTGTAATGAAACAAGATGAATTTTGCCGTAGCTTCAGGTCTGGATGATTATTTTCTTTTTCTTTCATCTGTCTTGCATGAAAAACATACTGTTTGCTAGTAAAAACCTTTACTACTTTCCATTTAAAAAAAAAAAAAGAAAAATCATTTTAAAAGCCATCGAACGTATTTTTAATTCCTATTTTTGGTAATAGCTCAGGCTTAGCACCATGCTGACAGAGCTACATGCCTTCTAGTGCGGAGCTGGCTGACATCCAGCCAGCTGAGGGTACGGGCAGCGAAGGTCACGTCTGCTTGCAAAAGACCACATAGACGTCCCCTGAAATTCCTCTGAGCTTCTCTGCCTAAAGGCACGAGGAGGGCGTCAAAAAAAGCCCCATTCCTAAGATAGCTTTGGTAGTCTTGCACAAACAGGAGCTAAGAAAGGGCCCAGGGTTGCCCCTTCTCCATCCTCCCCGGCTTTTCCCCTACCTCCCTGGAGAACCCTTGAGGTGGTGGGACGTGCTGTGTGACACCACCAGGTAAGGACACGGCTGGCAGAGATGGTTTAACCCCCCTCTCCCAGACAGAACAGGGGTTCCCAGACCATGGGGGTGCAGAACGGGTCTGGGTACACAGGCCACTTCACAGTGGTATTTGAAGTGCTTGAACGCAGCTCTGAGAGCTAAGTGCCTTTTCCAGGGCAGCACGTGGTCCCCACGCAGAGCTGGGAGCTGCCACCACCCTTGGACACTGCTTCTAAGGTACACGCCAGTGACTTCCCAAATTTCCATGCTGAGCTGGGGAGCAAACGGAGCCCTCCTCCTTCCACCAGTTCCATTTTGGGGCTGGGTAAAGCACAAGAAGTGTCACAAAAAAAAAAAAAAAAGCTTTTCAAAACGGTATCTCTCTATTACTGCCCTGAAACCCTCTGTTTGGGTCAAAAAAAAAAGAAAAGTTGGCATGTCTCAACTTGATTTATTGGGTTTTTTTCTGCCCAATAATAAAAGCTTGCTGTGCATAGAAGGTCACATCCCACTTTCCTTCTCCCAGGACCATTTACGTGAGACCACGGCTCTGAAACATTGCTGGAGCTGCCTGAAAACCTTGGGTTGCCCCAACAATCTGAGCCTATTTGGGATGTTTGAACACAAAGGATTTCTTAGAGGGGTAAAAAAAAAAAAAAGAAAAATCATGTTTCTAAGCAGCTTTAATATGGAGTCGAGGGAGACCAGCTCCTCTGAAATTGAGCCTGTTGTGTCTAAAGTGTTACCCACTTGAGATAGCTCAGAAAAGTCATGGTCCCTGCCCTTTTTCTATCTATTGCCTAGTTCTGGAAACTATCCTGTGAGTAGCCACTTTGACTTTAATAGGATGAATCATTGTTAAAACCATCATGTGCTTATAAATGTTTACATGAGTGGGCCTTAAATGGCGATACCATGAAGGAGGGGAATGAAGCTAAAAGCTGCAGCCAGAGCTGAAAGACACTTGTCTGAGGGTTTCAGATCTGCTGTTTCTTGATTTGGAATCAAACTCTCCCCCCAGGTACAGAATAAATAACCCCAGCACTTGGGAGTTCCCCAGAAATGATTTCTTCTGCTAATAAATGACACCAGTAACAGTAGCTCCCAATGCAGAGCTCTTAAAAACACTAAAGAGATAAGTAATTCAAGGGAATAAATGTCTCCTGGGGGTCACAGGACTATTCATATGGTGGGAACGGCTCATGGAAGAGTCTAAACCTGCAATGAGAAGCCCATTGTTCACCCAGAAGAGATCACTGAGAAGCAGCAAAGAGCAGCAGGGAAAGGGCAACCTGACAGTGCCTTTCCCCTGAAGAGCATCCAAAGCCCATGTACATACACATATTTCACTCCAGTGAATGATTCCACCCTCTGCCATCTACCTTTAGAAGAAATTCCCACGATCCCCTGGTCATTGCCCTGCTATGTCTTTCTTGGTTTACCCTTTTTCAAGGCACCACATTGTTTTTGCATGCGTGAGACCAATTCTAATCTTGGACCAAAGTTTAGGAAACTTTTCGAGGCTGTTTCTTGCAACCACACGTGTTATTTTTAAATAACATGTACACTCAGGATGCTGCCAGATAGACAGGGTATGTTTAAGGGTATGGTAAAAAAAGCTCCTCAGGGTTAGTGGTAAGATTCCCACCAGCTTCAGCCGCTTTCAGATCGAGCCCTCTACGAGATAAACCGTAGGCCCCCACCAGACTTCTCTGGCATGGGATCTGGGAGGTTTGCCGTTGGCTTTGAGACTTTGAACCAGGGCCAAATGATTGCAGCTCCTGGTTTAGGGGAAAAGGAAACAGAAAGGAACTAGGGGCTTAAAGGATTAGAAGGAAGAGCTAAAAATAAAGTACCAGCAATGCCAGACCCCAAATTTTTACTGCTTTCCTTGCAAAGAGGATGGGTTTTCCTGTTGTTTTACCGAGGGGAATCAGCCTTCTGCGTGACTTGGAAGAGCAGGACACTGATGGAAAGCTTAGTGATATTGCTCTCCAAGAGCAGAGGTGTTCCTGTTGTTCTTCCTCTTCCTGGGACTCATCCTTTGGCTAAACACGGAAAAGAGTAAATGATTCAGCCTCTTTCTGGTGAACATTTCTCAGCCATTTCATCTCATTTCAATAAGGAATTAAGAAATTACAGCCAAAATGGTAACATGATTAAAAGAAATGCCAAAAGATAACACGATTAAAAGACACTGGGCATTTTGTACTTGCACAGACCATGATGGTAAACTAAGAACAGAGAAATATCCCCGCCTTTACTTCCTCCTGCATTGTTCTCCATCTTCCCCTGCCTTTTTCTTCAGGTCCACACTGTCCCTCCTATATCACCCAGATAGAGATGATGCTCGAGAAACAAGGGTAGAAAAGAGGCTGGGGGAGCAGTAAACTGGGAGACAACCGGCTGGTTGGAAGGGATGTGGGGTGGGAAGCCAAGATGGGGAAGCTACATGAATGATGGTGTTCTTAAGATGGAGAAAGGCAGTTCCACAGGTACCATGAGCTGGAGGTATATTGTCAGCCACAAACTGAGAACTAGAAGTTATTTCAGCTGCAGAGACAAGTGGGTTCCAACATCACAGTAAGCCCAGTCATGGATGTTAGGAGAGCACCTACTGAGCTTCAAATCCAGTGTTGTGCAAGCCCTGGCTCATGGCTGGGATTACCAAAATGCTCTCTGAGCCTTTGGACCAAAAATTCCAGTTTTCCATGTAGTTGATCCTGCCTTGGGGCCTGGATGACCTTTTGGGGGTCCTTTGAGTCATATATCCCAAACCATCCATTTCTAGGTCACCCCACAGGAGATGAGCAGGAGCAGGTGCCACCAGGACACTGTTCAACCAATTCAGGCTCAATAAGGGATTTTTCTGGGAATGAAAGAACAGCAGAGAACCACATTCAACATTTCCCTGAGCAGACAGTTCACTCTTGAGAGGGAGCCCAGTGCTTGGACCTAAAAAACTATACACACACAGATATGTTACATATTTATTCAAGGCAGAAATTGGCCAGGAAATGGCTATAAAACACACATTTTGAATAAAAGGAGGGAGATTTATGGCTCTTTTGCGAATCTGAGTCATATCTTTCTGCATCCCCCAGGCAGGAATACCCTAATCACTAACATACCCCAAACATGTACGCACAGTGGGCCGAGAATTGCTTCCTTCTGGCCACAGCTCCAGCTAAAGACGTGATAGGGATTGAGCTACTTTATCTGACAGTTGGTAAATGAATTGCCAATTCATTCTGAGCTCGGAGGGGGATTTTTTCCCCTTTAAAAAAAAGGGTCCTTTTATATACGTCTTTGATCAGTCAGGGCCTTGACAAATTATTTTCCAAGGAATTTCTTGAGCCCTAATGCCATGAGAAGTAAAAAAAAAATAAAAAAATAAATAAATAAAAAGAAGATTTGCTCTTAAAGAAAAGCTTTTATGTCTCAAAAGTTGCAGCGATGTAAGGGGGTTTCCTCCATTTCCCCTCATCCCCTTCGCTTCAAGAAATGGAGGCAGGTAGCCTGAAGACTTCTCCATCTCACCTAAAGCCAGGAGGCAGATGAGGAAGGAAGCACTGCCAGGTCTCCCAGTCCTATTCCTCCCCAGCATGGGGGGAGCACTCTGAACTCTAGCAGAGACTGAATGGAAAGGTCATGGTCATCAACGACACCAATAAAGAGGCCCTTCAGCGCTGGCATGAGCAAAGGCAGCAGAGGAGAGCTCAGGGCTGTGTCACCAAGACACTGCTCGCTTGCCACAAACAGCAGCACTAAGCACTTTGGAAGGGTTGAGGTACAAGGGAGCATCTCCCCCCCCCCCCTCCCAGCACTGCTGGGTGCTGTGGTCACCCCAAACTGTGAGAATAAAGCACCATTTTCTTTTACTAGAGTCTGGGGCAGGAGGGGGGAGTTTCCTTGTTTTGCCACTTTACTCTTTTTATCCTGTCATTTCATCCCTCTTCTCCAGGCAATCGTCCTTGATTGAATTCCAAGCAATACAGGCAACGCGTTGCACAAGCCAGGTCTGGACAATGGCTGCACATTCTATTATCATTAATGTACAAATAACTTATCCCCCCAAGTTATCCCGCTCATCTGTCCTGCAGGAGGACAGACTCCCAGCAGCACAGGATTTAATTAGTACGGTTCCACTACACTGAACTTTATCAGGATGGCTCAAGCTCAAAAAAAAACCCACAAGACCATTTTTTGCAGCCTAACTCTGCATGGGCACATATGTAGCCTGTCCACAAGAATATTCCTACTGGGATCCCAATAGCAGCCCTGCTGCAGACAAGGCTGATGGATAAAGCCCTTTAGGTAAGGGCTAGATAGTCCAGAGAATACCTTGTAGCTTAATTTCCTAAAGAAATGAGCCTAATCAAATCATTGCAGCTGTCTCTCGGGAGCTTTCTACCTTCGTGAGCCAAATTCAACCACCGTGAAGAAAAAGACAGAATCCAAAATTTCAAAGTGAATGTCGTTGAGGGTCCTCGGTAAGACGACATTGAGCTTGAAGAGTTTTTCAAGTCGAGTTCGCTCTTTAAATAGTACCTGTTAAACTTTTCCTGGCTCACCGAGCCTCCAGATTTGGCTTCAGATTAAGTCCTAATTTAGGTTATATATAGCTACCGTTACGTCTCAGCTAGCTGCACCTCTCAGGCATAGGGCCACCTCTCCGGCTCTTGGAAGTCGGTTCCTCTTGGAAAGAGCAGCTGCCATCTGCCAACCAGCAGACCCAGCCTAGACCCAGCTAACGAACCAAGGGGTTCTTGCCCCATCCGTCAATAACCGACCGATTTGTTAAAGTTGTCCTAAAAGCTGCCACAATCAGATGAGAAAGGAGATATCATACGCAGCTTTCCCCTACTTTATTAACAGCTGTATAAATAAGAGCAAAATCCAAGCAAACCATTATTAAAAAAAAAAATCCCATATAAGAATCAGCAATACCCTGTGATGGTGATAATCCTGCTCAGACCAAGAGCTCACTTCCTTACATGCAAGAGTCTTCAAATGTTGGCGTTGACTAAATCCCCATGTCTGGAAGACAGACATTAGGAAAATATTTAAGACTTCAGAATTTTATTATTTTTATTTATTGCTACAGCACAGCTAGGAATGAGGTGGCCTTTTTGGTTCCTAGTCCTGACTTTGCCATGTTTCCTTCTTCTTTTGAATACCAATTAGAACTGAGCAACATTTTGGGATGGTGGGCTGGCATGAGGTGAGAACTGGGGTCTTTTTTCATTAAACAAAGAAGCAGATTAGATCAAATTGCCCTTACAAAAGGATTCGTAACTGCTGTGAGAACTACCCTCACTTCCCATCCCAGCAGCAATGTTTTATGGTAAAGCTTATGCAGCTTTGATGTTTCCTATTCTAGGAGATGCTTTACATAGAAACATACATTATTGTTTCAGGTGTTTTGCTTAAAAATGGAGGGAAAAGTACAATTATTTCTTTATAAGCTAAGCAGATGATGTCATTCAAGCCTAAGCAGTGTTTTGGTGCTGGTTAAAAACACCTAAGAAAAAAAAAAAAGTAGTTACCCACATTGGTCCATAGTGGTATTTAATTTCTTTGCAAAGCGTTTTTGGAAGCTTTGAAGGTCACCGGGCAGCACGAGGTTGCCTCATCGGTGGCCTGTGACCCTGGCTGAGCAGTGCTGGCTCCTTCCCTTGCCACACCATCTGAGGGTAGGACACCTGGAAAGGAACCAAAACAGGGTTTTATTACTTGCTCCCCACGTAGGCAAGCGCCGCAGTCACTGCCGGGCTGGGTTTGTCATCGCCACCTTGACTGGCATCGACCCAACGGTAACAGTGGTGCCCGTCACTCACCGAGGCTGTCAAAGTGTCTGTGCACAGGCCCACGCTCTCATAACTCACTGACCAGCTCCAGACCGCTCGCTTACGGCATCGTGGACCATCCGTGGTCCATTGACCCCTCCGCCTTAAATTAAAGGCTCTCCGAGTTTGGAATTACCTCCCCTCCCCTGCCTGGGCATGACAAATGCCAAGCTCAGGCAAGGGCGGCCAAGACTGCTTGAACAGCAGCAAATACATCACACAGATCTAGCTTTTCAGCCAGGCTTCAGCTAGGCTTGCTTTCCCCAGAAACGTGCCCCACAGAAACCATCCTGCGTTTCAGTGGGCCGCGGAGTTTCTAATTAAAAGCTCTGATGAAGAAGGTGCATGCAGACATCCTCAGGTTTACAGTCATCCTGAGATGGAAAATGTCAGGGGACCCCCCAGCATAAGTTTCTGATGAACATCAGGACCTGAAACTGCCTTTGACAGTCTCCCATAGCGCTCTCCAAGTCCAAATTGACGAGGTAGGGACTGGATAAATAGACAACAAAGTGGGTGGAAAACTGGCTGGACCACGGTGAGGGGTCTGGAGCACAAGATTTATGAGGAGCAGTTGAGGGAACTAGGGTTGTTCAGCCTGGAGAAAAGGAGGCTGAGGGGAGACCTTCTCACTCTCTAGAACTAGAGGTGAAAGGAGGATGCAGAGAGGTGGGGTCGGTCTCTTCTCCCAAGGAACAGGTGAATAGGACAAGAAGAAACGGCCTCAAGTTGCACCTTGAGGGGTTTAAGATGGATATTAGGAAAAATTTATTCACCAAAAGGGTTACCAAGCATTGGAACAGGCTGCCCAGGGAAGTGATAGATTCACCATCCCTGGAGATATTTAGAAGACATGTAGACTTGGTGCTGAGGGACATGTTTTAGTGGTGATTTTGTCAGCGTTAGGTTGATGGTTGGACTCAATGAGCTGAAAGGTCCCTTCCAACCCAGATGATTCTATGATCAGGGGCAATGGGTGATCATTAGCAGCAAAAAGTCCAACTGGTGGTTAACTACTAGCAGCATCCTTCAAGCATCAGTATTGGCACAAATTCTTTTTAGTAACTTAATATACTAATGACTAGGATGATGGGACAGAGCACACTCTCACCAAGTTCACAGGTGATACCAAGGCACAGCTGCTATGCAGAGGAATCCCAACAAGCTGGAGAACTGGGACAGCAGGAACATCATGAAGTTCAAAAGTTCAAAGACAAAACCTGCCTCTGGCATGGACAATCCCACACGACAGGCTGGGGCTAGAATGCAGCTTTGCAGAAAACAACATGATGGGTCTGGTGAACAAGTTGAGCAGGAACCAACCACACAACCTCACAAGAAAGATCAGCTGCAGCCTAAGCTGTATACACAGAAACATAGCCAGCAGGTCCAGGGATACAACCATAAAGGATGTGTTGGAAGTTCTGACACCAAGAGCAGGAAAACAGGAAATAGTACTCCATCATTACCTTTTGATGAGAATGCGTCCCCTGAAAACCCCAGGGACAACAAACAAATTTCCGATTCACCGCTGCTCAGTTCTAACTAAAACCTGAAGTGAAATATTGGTGACTTTGGGATCCCTGGAGCTGGCCATGGGGATAGCACAACACCACAAAGCCCCACAGTGATACGGACGCACATTAGTAATGGTGTTCTCTACATGCCAGACCACACAAAGCAGAGAAAGAGCATCACTACCTTATTATCATCATGACAATAAAAATAATGACATACTTGTTTGGCCTTATACAACCAAAACATCTCAACACCAGCATTTACAGATGTAAGTACTACTGGAGCTCTCAGCCCCTTGCTATTAAAGAGCTCACTGTGGGCTGCAGCAGGTTTCTGCCCCTTCCCCCCTCCAATTTAGGGCTATATTTTCTGTTCATAATTCAAGCAACATTTTTTGCCTTGAAGCAGATTAT